>VWZZ01004720.1:425743-467486 GCA_013399095.1 Psophia crepitans
TCAAAGTGTGGCCTCACCAGAGCCGAGTGCAAGGGGATGATCACTTCCCTGCTCCTGCTGGCCACACTCTTCCTGATCCAAGCCAGGATGCTCTTGGCCACCTAGGCACACTGCTGCCTCATATTCAGCTGGCTGTTGACCAACACCTCCAGGTCCTTTTCTGTCAGGCAGCTTTCCAGCCACTCTGCCCCAAGCCTGTAGTGTTTTGTGGTGGTGTTGTGACCCAAGTGCAGAACACAAAGGACACAAGTGCATTTCACAGTACCTGAGAAAATTGAGCTTTCAGAGTACTGCTTTAGGTTAGGATATCTGATTCCAAGACTGGGGCACATCTTGGTTTTGTATTGCTCAGCTGTTTATCTAAAAGGAACTCTAGTGTTGCTTTCCACACAGCAGCTCTCAGCAGAGCATCTCTCAGCTTCCAAGTGACTACTATGATAAAAAAGCTTCCCAGTAACTCCTCCAGTATACTGGCAAATGGAAACGATAGAAGCATAATGTTGTCCCATGAGTTTGTTCTACAGTGTATGCTGGGGAACAGCAGTGTCTAGGTCTGCTCATATATTGGGGTCTGAAAGCTGACATAGTCTTCAGATCTTTTTGGCTTCTGATCCTTCGTTGTTGTCTTTGGCACATAACCCATTAGTACCTAAACCTTGGCCCTTCTGGGGTATCTGGTGATTTATTTAGTTTTATTCTTGGATGGTCCTTCCTCCGGACATGTTCACTCTTGTCAGTCCTCAGCCTTACTCTATCTTACAGATTTGCTAGTCGTTGCGATTCTGTGATCTGTAGACTTGCGCCTGTGAGCTATGCTCAGAACAACTTTTTTGGAACCAAGAGGTACTTGTTTATTCATAGGAGTAGAGAAATTGTAGAGAACATAGTTAAATAAAAAAGACCTGTTGGCGTGACCTGACAAATCCAGCTTAAAACTGGTTTTCCCACCAGCTGACCTATCACAGACTCTCCACCTGTTGCAAGCCCAAAAAGAGGACCCTGTCTTTTGGAAGTCAGGTAGGTGAGAGCACCTTCAGCAGCCAGATGATTGGACCAAGCATATTTGATAAACGCTGTCTGCAGACGGTGGAAATGGAGCAGTGCATCTCCCTTCCTCCAGGCACAGAGCTCTCCCTGCAGTTCCAGCTCTCAGCACATCACACTAACCAGACAAGTGGATGTACCTGTGTTACATTTATATGTACAAAAGAAAGAAACAAAAAGATATCCCTGAGGTCTCTGTGCTTGGGAGCAGTAAATCTTATAAATCTTATTTTAAATGTCAGCAGGCTCATGTTCTAGCTTTAATAATCTGAAGGTAAGAATTACTTCCATTTCCTTAATGCCTTGTGAGGCAAGCAACTAATTACCATCCTGTCTTTAAATTTTTTTTCATCTATTGATGAATAGAAGTAAGGAAATTCTGCAAGATATTTTCCACTGATTTTTCTCTCGTTATCTGAACATCCCCTTTACCCATCCATGCCTTCCTTGTGCATTCACTTGCAGGAATAGTTTTAATTATTGTCGGTATTGTAGAACTCTATCTGATTTTTCTGTATCTTACATGCTGTCAGTTATAAATCAACATTATTGCTATGAGAATCACCTGGTACTCTGTATATTCAACTGCAAACATTAATATGGAAGTGTAATCAGACTCTCTTCAAAAGTACTTGTAGATAACTTCTTGATAAAGCAAGGTATGGCAAAAAGAACTCTTTCCTTCCTGACAACAGCTGTTGAACGAAAATGAGAAGACGTTTAATTTCCTTGTACTTGTCATAGTGGGAAAACGTTGGAAACTTTGTAATCTTAACCTGAACAGTTTGTATGTCCTGATTTATTTAGGTAGGCTGTATTACACGCGCTATTGGAACTGAATGGAGTAACTTTTATATAATGGAGTAACTTTTATATTAAGAGAAGAAAGAAAAAGTTACCGTTACTTGTATGCATAGTAGTCTAGCTAGAGTATTTAGACCTGGATACACCTGTCTTCATAAAGATGGAGCAGCTCTAGGTCCCAGGAGCTCTCATGCCTGGACCGTTATTTTTAAAGACCAGAAGCTGAAGAGTTCTCAAATCTGCTAAGCAATCAAAGATTGCTTTTTGCAAGAAGTTCAGTGGCTCAAGATGGGTAAAAGTGATACAGAGAAACAAAATTAAGTCCACGCTGGACTCCTTTCTCCCACCTCCTCCTAAATATAGTTTGTATCCACTAAAGATCTCTGCATGTTGTATTTCAGTTGACTAATAACTAAAGAATTGTTTTTGAAAGACTACAATGTCCACTGCGATTATTTTAATTTTTTTTTTTCCTAAAGGCATTAATTTTCAAAAAAATGTTACAGTTCTTTTGGGCTTCCTGTAGCAATTGTAGGAAGCCACAGGAGTGCTATAACCATTAACTTGATTTCAGAGCTGAAAAAGCAGCTCATCCTTATGCAGAAGCTATGCTGATAGTTTGCTTTTAAAGTGTACTCGGTCTATATATAGGTCAAAATATTAAGTAGAACTTCATAAAACTTTGACAGATAATGCTCATCCATCTTTCCAACCATCCGTTGTTACTGAGCAGTGTAAGTAATTAGGAAAGACCAAAGACAAGTCCGTGATGATGAGGCAGGTCTGAGCAGGAACACACATCAGTGAGTCAGGGTCAGGATCATGTTTGGAAACCGTGACCAGGGCCAGGCCCAGCTCAGTGATCACCAGGCAAGTCCGTAATGATGAGGCAGGTCTGGATCGAGCCCTAAGTTAGACTGTTGGCCCAGGTCCTTGTCTGAACCAGCCAGGTCCATGACCAGGGATGGGCATGGCTGTGATGCTACTGTGATGTAGCTCTCGGTGAGAACCAAGGGTGAGAGTCTCAGCCTGAAGACAGCTCCCAGGTGGTGGAAGGCAGCCCTTGTGCAGGCTTCCGCCAGCCCTTTCTTCACAGCAGCCCTCAATGGCTATAAATTCAGAGGAACAGACAGAAAAAAAGTAGGACTGGGAAGGTGAGTTTGCAGTATATCAGAGGATTAAACTAAATGTTTGTAGTTGGATGATATGAAAACACTATCAAAGTACACAAGGACGATAATCATTGTCCACAAGTATGAGAAAAAAGAACAAAGTATTGTGTCAGGGCAGCACAAAGCCATATGTAACTTCTCTAAAGGATGTAAGCCATATTATAGAAAGAAAACTAAAGGTGGCAGTCAGAGGAGATAAAATATCCAAGGGCAACATATGTACGGCCAAGTAGCTGGCTGTAAGGAGCTTTCTACCGCCTCTTCTAAGGAGCAACCGTGACTGACTGTAGCCTCTCATCATTAGCTCCTTTGTTAGAGCTGTGAAGAATGATTTCTGATTTCCTGTCAGACAACTCAAAACTTTTTTTTAGCATTGAAGCACTGTGAGAAGGATCCTTATGAAATATTGCTGGGGCCTGAGAAATGTTTCTGCTGTGTACAGCCTTCTATTAGTTTCTTTAGAGTCAGTAAACAGAAGCTCATTGAAAGCAAGAATCATTCTTACGTCTGCTATTTGAGAACATCTGTGAATAGATATTTTTATCTCTTCTTCTCCCAGTTACATTAAATTTAGTAACATCTTTTCTTGTATTTTGTTACATGTACAGCCATAAATTCCAAAGACAAGACAGTGACAATAGGAAGTCTTATTTAGTTAAATGAGCCTACAGGTGTTTGGATGAGTGCTCTTCACAAGTTTCAGATCGGCGTAGAGACATCTTGCAAGTGCGTCCAACTTGAAACTTGTGTAGAAGGGTCACTGAGTGAAGCTGATTAACACCAATTATTATTATTTTGACTCTCAAGTCTCAAAGGCAAGTACTGGTGCCTGATCAAGCAGTACCATAGTCCTGTATAACTCTGTCTTAATAAAAGATGTAGTCTGGCAGCAATGTGCTGGTAGGACAAATACTACATTTTCAGTTCAACCCTTTCGTTTTTTCCCTTATTCATTGTCAACATCAATATTAGTTAATTTTTAACTTGCCCTTTGCATCTGACCAGCAATCAAATAGATATTACAGCCTTCCTCCTGCTGGTACAGAAGGCCTCCTTATTGCCTCATGGCACTTGTGGTAATGGAGGAACACCGGTGTGCACAGGGTACAAATACTGTGGGAATAAAGGTACTTGGTGGCTCATTTTGTAAGGAGGTAAAAATAAACTTCTTGTGCTCCAGTTTCTCACCTATAAAATGCAGTTAGTAATGTATCTTTGCTTTATTGAGAATGCTTTAAATGAGAAAACATAAATGTTTTGATGAGATCTTGAACTGTGACTGCACAGAAAGAAGAGGAAGGATTCTTCACTTATTCTCACAGTATTGTCCAGGGAGGCTGTTCTCACTGCTTACACTGGCTTCTGACTGTGAATAATTGCTGTGCTTCTTTAGGGATGAAAATCTCTTGCAACAGACTGATCTTTCTGCTGTGGTGGAGACAAACACTGTCCTAACTACTGAGTTTTCCCACCTTGAGCTCCAGCTTCTGTTTACAGCAAAAAGCCAAGCACTGGAGCTATGTAGTTCAAAGTCAGATCAAAGAAATAAAACTGCACTGATTGCATTGGCTGATGTCTTGCTAGCAAAAAATGAAGTTCAAGTGTCTGTCATGATCATTTTACATCTGTCTGACACAGTTGATGCTGTTGATCCAGGATATTTTTATTGACACAACTGCAAACTGCAGTGGAAATCTGCAGAGATTTTTCTGAGACCTTTTTCTCTTCCCTTTCAGAGACACTACCAGAGGTGACATTAGGCAACTATGCACTCATACTTGCAGAGTTTTTCTATTAATTACTTTAGGCATCTGTCTTGTCACTTTGTCCCTACTGTGTATTTTGCCTCTGCACCTGTTATTTTCTGTGCAAACGAAGAAGCAAAGTAATAAATATTCCTAATAAAATCAGAATTAGGAAAATTTCCATCTCCCTCCTAGCTGAAACTCTAGGCTTGTGTGCTTGAGATAGATAGAAAATTTTTAACCCTGAAAGCTTTAAATGTTTATTCAGCCTTAATCATTCTCTGTGTCCTTGATGATTGAACTCAGAATGTCATTGACAGATGCATCGTTCTTACTTTGTCTTAGCAGTTTTTTAAAACTGCTCTGTAAGTGAGAAAGACAAGCAGGCTGGGTGATACATCACAGTATATGTAATGCATTTCTTTGCATTTTCATGGGAGAATTTGCAATTCAGTGACACTTCATGTGTTTTTTCAGTGGAGAAAGAAAGTGCTGATAATATACTACAGTGAATGAAGGGATGATGCAGCATTTCAACATGCTTAAGCAACAATTATTTCATCTTAAAAGCAAGCCCTTTCATAGACTCAACAACACCATGTAGACCATGGCTTACAACTAGCTCTTAAATGCAGGTAGCTCATGACCTGTTCAGGTGCGAATCTTGTGGCCGAGGCCCTGGTGTTCGGTCACTGGGCAATCAGGATCTCCAGCTATACATTTAGTGGGCTGCAGGGGCCTGGGAGTTCAACACAATTGTAAGTAAAATAGAGGCTGGGACCGATTCCTGCCTCAGAAGTCAAGTAGTGTGAATTGGCAACACACTACTGGGGACTAGCTTCTTCTGTAGCGGGTCTGTGTTGGAGAGAACTCATTGGAATAGCCGAAAAACAGAATTAGTAATTGAGCTAATCATTAAGGACAAGCAGGGACCCAGTGGTTGAGTTTGGTCCTTGGTACTCTTTATTTTCGCTGTATAAAAGCATTGCCTAGGTATGGCCCCTAGGCCAGGTCTATCCCATGGTGGTGAGAGGACCTTTAGGAAAACATTGCTACCTCTTCTATCTGGACTACTCCTGGAGCTCTCTCTCTTCCTGCTTCTTGTAAGTATGAGATCTCATCCACCAGGGTTTATTTGTATGACCCTCCTATGGTCGGGATGGTGATTCAGTTCAGATTTATGCAGATGTTATGCCTCTTTATGGAACAGCTCAGAGCAACATGAAGTCTGACCATCCTTGGGAGAGCTCTAACTCCAGATACTGCTCTCACAAATCCTGGTGCAAGACAACAACATTCAGAGGATCAGAGCAAAGATAAACCCTTTCTACATCAGGATGCACGTTAATCAGAAGATGTCTCTTCTAACCAGTTAAAATAGATGGTACAGACCTCAAGCTGGGGATAGTCCAGAAAGCTCTTCAGCTGACCATGTGTAAGTGTCTCTGAGACTGAGATGGATAGCCCACTAAATGCCTCTGTCTGTGCTGTCTGGGTTGTCGATGATATGCTGGGAGCGTACCCAGCTAACACAGAGACACCTGCCTTGCCAGACCTATGTGTAGCGCTCTCATCTGGAGCTGAATCCCAGCCTTCTCTCTCTTGCGGAGTAAATCTCCAACATCCGGTCATGTCTATTTTTGTGTTCACTTCCAATTGCTGATGAAGGACACTGGGATTTCCTTTTAAGAAGGTCATATTGCTTGCTTGTGATTCCAGCAATACAACTATCGGATGCGTGGCTGTCACACAGATTGATATGCTCGAGCTAGCTGGGTAATCATCACATCGGCACTGCTATTAGATTAAATCTCTCTTGGACATGCAGATCAGCCGCGTCTCCCAGCTGCGACACAGACATATATCCATCCACAAGAGCCTGGAGGTAGAACGTGGGGGCTTAACTGGAGTATGTTTGAAATGAGCTCTCCTCCATCAAACCACTTTCATGCTTAGTGTTACGGCTTCTGTTTGCAGGCGCTGGTCTGCTAGAGCAGGTCTGTGCCGGGGAGCGGGCAGGCACTGCCGCTGTCACTGCACTTGCTGTCATTGTAGCATTTGTTAATTTCAAAGGAAATCTGGGGACGTACATCTTTCTTTTCTTTGTTTTGTTCCCCAGTAGTCACTTCATTTTTCTCCATTTCTGAAAGGTGAGCTTCACTGAGTCCAGATGTTTTCCTGCGTTCTTTTAATCACGAGAGGCATGCACCATTTACTTTGCATCACGCATTTGGTTTTTCCCATACAGTATGTTGGGGTGCATGCTTCTCTTGCATTTTCTTTACCTCTGAGACTATTGGAAATCAATTTACTGATAACAAAAGAAGGGCCTCATTGTAGTCTGCATATTTCTATCCTTGAGAAATCCTTCACATGCTTTAAGCAGTAGTGTTCGAAAAAAATCAGTGAGCTATCAAAAATAGAGCAGCAAGTAGTGTGCTCCATTTATTTTTGTCTCCCAAAGCTTGATGTTGGATTAGGAAACATTAAATATTTTAAACTGAGTAGGCAAAGGATGAATTCTGTGCTTGATGCTAAATCCTGACTGTACCAGCAAAAGATAAATCAAACTTGTATACTAGTTGGTGATGCATAAATACTCAGAGTTGTTTAAAAATGAATAATTTGACATTGTTTTGGATTCCCTTGCCATTAAATTAACTCAGCCTTGAGGAAATAATTTAATAGCTGCTTCAAGCAGAGAATCCAAAATACTCTAAAATTTCCAGTATATGATCCAAGTCACTCACAAACCTGTTCCTGTTCTCTCTCTCCTCCTCTCTCACATCAGTAAAATATTACATGTATTTGAGAGTGTTTTCTATTGTCTTTTCAACTAAATGAACTGTCGAATGTTTTATGGAACTAAGTGTATGCCTTGAAAGCTATTATTTGAAAAATAATATGTCTTGGGCCCTCAAAAATCTCCCTTAAAGTTAGTTCTTGTGAATGTTTGTCATCATCTGTGTTTTTCTCAGTCCATACTCTGGTTATTAGCTACCACAGTGCAAACTGTTCGTGCCTTCATGTAGTTTTTCTGGCACACACTGCGGTCGCTGTACAGCGTTGTCAGGGTTGCAGTCTGCCTACATCTTTCACATGGAAAGAAGTAAAATTTAAACAAATTGTATTAATGAGCATTTCTACAGAATGCAGGCTTAATTCTTTTAATTGCTTGTATGGACTAACTGTGGTTGTTATCCTTCACTGCTTAAATGAAAATACTTATTTCTGCTCAAGAATATTGTCAGCTCCAACACAGCAAAATACTGACAACAACAGTAAGCACAGCAATAACTTGTAGCCAGTGTGTAATCTGTGCTTGATGTGTGTGTAACTGATAGAAATTGCTTTCAGTTGGTAACAATAAAAGAATACACCATGCTCCATATATCTGTCATGATGGCTTTGTCCTGGCTTTTGATGATCTTTGGAAGCTTTGCAATAAGACAGAAGGTCAGTGCACTTCATTCCTTTTAAATGAGTTTCCATATGGTCTTTAGTGTGTAATATAGGAGGTGACGGCAAAGCGTCATTTAGGTTGAGTTAATGTTAGCGTGTAAGGACTGTTGGGATCCTCTAGTCTGGCTCCTTGTATAAAGAAGCCTATCAGCTGGTACTTGAATGATTCTTGTTTGAATAAATCTTCTCTGTCAGAAAAAAAATAATCATGAATTAAAGATGAAAGAGCCAGGGTGAGTGAGCAAGTGTGTGATGGCAGAGTGCTCTGTCTTACGGCAAGAAGAAAAAGAGAGGAATTGAGGGATCAGGGTCTTTTACAAGGGTGGGCAGAGGGACATCCCTGAGGAAGTTATTTAGGCACAGCAGGCGAGGGGCAGGAGTTATATTCCCATCTCCTGTTCAAGGGCCCTGTCTCCCAAGCAAACAGCAGCTCTGACCTCTCCTCCTGCACACATCTTTGTGATGGGAGCAGGATGCGGTATAGCCATCTGCTAGGGACACAGTGCTGATTGCTTTCTTTGACATCTGGGAAAACTTATTCCTCTTGCTTCCACACTGACTAAAATGGAGTGGTATTTTTCCATGTGTTTCATGGGACAGGGGCACAGCTGGATGTCCAGAAGAGTCAAGTTCTGGTTCCTAGCGCTTCCTTTCAAAGGGGTCAGTTGGCTCTTTGGTAAGACAACAGGGTCTATGGGCACAGGAGATGCCAGGTCCCTGAACCACAGTAAACAGCTGATACAATATCACTGAGGAAAGTGCTGCGTTACTAGAAGAAAATGGGTTTACTACAGGAATTGCATTATGAGTGAGGAACTGGCCAGAGGAAAGACAAGATCAGGTGCTACTGAAGTCGCAAGTATCAGGCTAAGGTGAAGATATTAATAGAGTACCTCCAAAATTGATTTGGGGGATAATCTTATTTAGTATTTTAATTTCTGACCTTGGTAGGACTGTGTTAATGAAATTTGCTGACAATCTCAAGTGTGAAAGCTGCATCAATAAAGCAGAGATTTGGTTATCATACAAAGAGAGTCAGATGACCTTGAAGTCTCTAGTAATAGAAGTGGGGTGAAATTTGATTGTACAAAAATAAAGTTCCTACACTCACAAACTAATAAGAGGAATTTTTACTACAAGTTAAGAGGTTATCAGCTGAACAAACCTCAATGGGAAGATCTGGTTGTATCGGATACCCTGTGACCAATGGCATGTGACCCTGAAAATATCAGAAACAAGCCCAGAAAGTACTCAAAGAGACTGTTTCAGCAGAGGGATATGAACTCCATCTTGTAAGACTTGGGCGAGACCTCTTTTATAATCACATCTTAATCAAAAGAGATTAACTCCAGAAGCGACACAGGCAGAAAGTGCTGCCAGTGCGGTTATGGGAGGAAACAGCCCATTACAGCAAGTGAAGTGAAATTCCCTTGTCTCGTCTAGTTTGGCAAAGTGAAAGCCCCGAGGAGATGTAGCCTCTAAGTACAGACAGGTGGTCATTTAGCGATCAGCGATGCTCTATTCATTGTAATAGATTTATTCCATCTCACTGTCATTTGTGTAAGGGACTTAAAGATTCAGCTTGTTAAGTGTTACAAAGTGCTGTGTGTAAATATTGGAGTGGGGGGATACAAGTGAGCAAAAAGAACAACTTAAATGAAAGGACAGTGTTGGTGTGAAAACATCTGGTATATGTGGCTATGAAGACATTTAGACCTGACATTTTAATGAATTTAGAAATCAATTTATTAATATAGGAGGAGAGAGGCTCAGGAAGAACTTCTGTGTAGAAGAAGTAGCTAAAAAATCCCTACAGCTTTTAAGATGGGGGTTGCTCAGCCTGTGGATCGGATTATGTGATACACTTACTCACCATATCAGGACAGTGAATTTCAATACACAGATCCTCCAGTCAGTCCCTGTATTCTGCTGTATGTTCCCACTAAGGTATGAGATGCACACAGTAAGGCCAGAATATTTTTAAGCATCACAGGAACATCTCAGCAGCAGTGAGCGAACAGGATTCTCATTCTGCTGCTTTGATTTTTACATATATATAATAGCCAAGATGATTTCATCAGTGCTTTCATTCATTTCAGCTTGCTCAAGTAATAGAAGCTGCCTACACTTACACAATCTTCTTTTCAGAATTACAATTGTGTTATCATAATTGTGTCTGTATCCTCTCTCTTATTTTTGCACTGAGTAGAAATAGTAGCACATTCATAACATTTCTTTTAAGATGCTGCATATGTCCAACTTGTGTGTTATGATGGCAGAAAACTACTCCTGTTTTTTTTCCGCAAAATCTGAAAATAATTGTAATTTAACATTTTCAAAGGAAAAAAATATTTTTGGCAGAAGTTTTTGACCTTTTTAGGCTTTTGACTTTTGGATTCCTTGTGTTTTTTCTTCATCATTCTCATTTTCACTGAAAAGAAGGTAAAAGGAAAACAAGGAGATAGGCAGAAGGAGGAAAAAAATAAAAAGGTTGGTGCAATAGCTGGCATAAGAAAAGTTGTGTTGTGTAGAAAAATGGGGAGAAGAAAGGCAGAAGGACAGCAATTTCTTATAGTGAAATATTGCAGTCACTCTGACAAGAATGAGGTTCTTCAGCCTAAGGAAGAAAAGTCTGGTCAGATACATTAAGTCTTCAAATCATAAAAAGATGTTGCAATAAAGTAATAATCTGTTCTCAATGCCCAGAGTGGATAAAACAAGGAGAAATGGGTGAAAATTGCACAACCACTTAGGTGAGACATTAGAAAACCGCTTTTTAAATAACGGATGTTGTGTAAGTGTTGTCATCCAAGGGAGGTCCTGAGGAGTGATGTGGCTGCAGCTAGAGTCATAGAATCGTAGAATTACAGAATGGTTTGGGTTGGAAGGAACCACAAGGATCATCTAGTTCCAACCCCCCTGCCATGGGCAGGAACACCCTACACCAGACCAGGTTGCCCAAAGCCCCATCCAACCTGGCCTTGAACACTGCCAGGGATGGGGCCTCCACAGCTTCTCTGGGCAACCTGTTCCAGTGCCTCACCACCCTCACAGGGAAGAATTTCTTCCTAATGTCTCATCTAAACCTCCCCTCTTTTAGTTTAAACCCATTCCCCCTTGTCCTGTCACTGCACTCCCTGATAAACAGCCCCTCTCCAGCTTTCCTGTGGGTTCGTTCAGGTACTGGAAGGCCACAATTAGGTCTCCCCAGAGCCTTCTCTTCTCCAGGCTGAACAACCCCAGCTCCCTCAGCCTGTCCTCATAGGAGAGGTGCTCCAGCCCTCTGATCAGCTTTGTGGCCTCCTCTGGACTTGCTCCAGCAGCTCCATGTCTTTCCTGTACTGAGGACTCCAGACCTGATGCTGTCTTTCTTCAGAGAGATGGACCAGGTGACCTTGCCAAGTCCTTCCCATTTCCATTTTTTCAATTATTCTATTCGCAAATATAAAGGTATTTTATGAAAGGATTTTAACTCATCTTTGAATTTATTAATGTTTTATACCTAACTGCAGGGAATCAAAGGGGTTAAGGAAGATCGCCCTTAATGCTTCAGACATTAATCTACATGTTTAACTTTGCTACCAGCAGGGCTACTCCTAATAGCAAAATTCAGCATATACCTCAGTTTTTCCAGACTTGCAAAGACATCTTGCGTGACACGTAAAGGCTTGGGGAATCTTCTGTGTAAACACTGACTTTGCCACCAGAGCTGCTGAAAGCTTAACGCAAGTACTGACTTTCAGATCCCTGTTATTAAATGGCTCCTAGAGACATTGTGGAGGGAAAAGGTACAAAAGCTATCAAAATATTTCATTTGCTTATAATGATATATTTAGATTTAAGCATAATGAAACCAGAAGGGTATATTTCTACTTTACTCTTAAGGGTTTGTCCACAATACTGCTGTGTGACAGGGGTTAACATCACCCAGCCAGGCAGATCCTGTAAAGACAGGCGAAAGATCTGAGCACCTGAAGTCTTTGTGGAGTGAAGAAGTTTGGGGAGTGTTTAACACACTGCTTCTGAGGCATTTAGTTAAGAACTTGGAAATAATAATGCGTAGCCAGTGCATAATGATTTCATTCATCCTGTGAAGTGGTTGGTCCTATACCACAGGTGAATTTCATGTTATTTTAATGGTTTTTGCTTCCCAGAGCATTAAATTCTGACACCATTGCTCCACTCAAACAGTACTTTAGTCCTTTAATCATTCCAGTAAAGTCAATAGGTAATGTACTTCATCATCTGAGCAAAGATAAAAGTATCTGGTCCATAACAAAAAGACATCTCATCCTATTGCAATTGACAATTCAGTATTTTTCTTTCCTTGCTTGTTTTCTGATATATTACAGTTTTTCAGCAGTGAGCTAGTCCTTGTGTAATTGCGTTGGAATACCTCAGGCTCATTTTTCTAATAACACTGCATTTTGTGTGGAGATTAAATTTCATGGATAGTTACAGCATATAATCTTTTCAGTGCTGAAAGAATGGAACAGTTAGAAATTAAGCTGGAATACTGATGGCTGCTATGAATTTAGTATGTCATATTTTGAATTACTACATTATTCTCAAGTAAAATCTTTGCCCTGGCTGAACATTTAAAGTCACATCAAGAGCTCTTCAACAATTGCTGATAGTTGTAACGCTGTCAACAGGAGGTACTAGTTTAGAAGCACACTGATTGTTTTTGGTATCAGGCAAATAAGAACGGAATGCGTGTTTGAAATTAGCTGGTGTTTTCTGCTTCTTCCCTGCTGGGTATTTCCTGCAGCACCAACAGTTTGCAGACCACTTTTAATAATTGCTCCATTAGACATAGCTAGAGAGGTGCCTGACAAAGGCTGAGATACATGCCTGGACAAATACATCTACCTTTTGTTACAGTCCAGACTGTACAAACTACCTGAGCACGCCTTGCAGGAGCTCAACCCAAGGCCTGTCCAGGGGAATGTACTCACCCTTGGGTTCAAATCAGGCTCTTTTTGATGAGAAATATGTATCTTGTACGTCTCTGTATGGCAGAAGAGATGCAGATGGCCCAACACAGCCTTTCCTGTACTCCGCTCGACAGGTATGGTCTATGGGTTTGAATCCCTCCTGGCTGGCAGGGTGTTTGGAGCCCACCCCAATGTCCCATGGGAGAATGCTGTTCTAGCACAGGCATGAGGAGATACCAGAGAGGAAGGACAGATGTTTTCCATCATATTGCCTTGGCATCCCCTCCACCAAGTTCAGTGGTGCAGAAATATGGTTCTGATACTCAGATCTTCACAGCAATCTGCCAGAGGTTTCAGGACAGACCCAACATGAAACAGTGTCTTCCTCAGAAAGCATGGATCAACAAAGACAGGAGCATGTCTGCTTCTGGTGATGAGACCTGAGCTGTTGGCCTCGAAGTGTGGGTCACAGCAGCAAGAAGAGAGAGGACTGAGAGTTAGTCAGCAGGCTGGAGAAATACACATCTATGCTGGATGACACTGACAAAACCAAGTAACTCCGTGTGACTGGAAACCAAGAGGTTGACTTGAAGATAAACAGTGGAAGGTTAGGAAAATAAGGGAGGTGAAATAACATAAAACGGAGAAGATTTCTTAAAGGATTAAAGAAGGAAGCTCAAGTAAGGATACAGAAACTCTGCTTGGGTAACACTCCTGGCAGAGGGTAAAAGTCTTTCCCTGGGCATTGCAATTTTTCAGTCTTCTCATCCTGCAACTTAGGTTCATACCATGGTACAGAAACCATCTGCATTGTTGGGCTGCACAGAGCCACTGAGCATTTTCTGGAGTCTTCTGTGAACTCACAGGGCAGTTGGAGGAAAGGATCAATGCTGTCCACTGCAGAAATGCCTCTCCTCAGGTCCCCACTGAAGGCCTGTGGGACACAGCATCCTCAGACTGGACACCTGCCCTCTGAGCCCACATCTGGCCTGTTCTTACCAGTTTCCCCAGTGGGGGCAGACCTGGATGACCCTTAATGAAGCTAAATACTCCTGTGCCTTCCAAGAAGGGTAGGACAGAAAGACTGACCTGGGGGGTCCCCTGGCTGGGGAAAGTCAGATGGTTGTGGGAGAAAATACATGGAGACAAGAGAAGAGAGTGAGGGTCAAAATTGTCAAAAATGTAAAAATAAGGAGCTGTAGGGGAACACTGAAATCTTGCAGTTCCCATCAATCCCTGAAGGCACCCGTGGGTGCCTATTGTGGGCATTGCTTAGTGGCACTCTGCCCAGAGGCATGGCAGAGGAGGAGCTGAACATGAGATGAAGCGGTGTGCAGGAGACCTCCTCTTGCAGCAGCTCCTCCTCCCTTCTCCTGTCTGAGCTCCCTGGGACATCAGGGAAATTAGTCAAGATCTGCTAATGACATACACTGCTGCAGTGGGCAGTCTCTGAACCAGTGACGTGTGCTGTCCTTGTGTTGTGGCTGTCAACTGGACTATGGTGTGCCATTCAGCCATGGTAAATAAATCCAGGAGTGCCTAAAATCACCCAGAATAACAATAGGGGGATGCTGCAATGTGGAGAAACGTTTTTAACCATCCTGGTGGAGTTTCCAGCACTGCAGATGGAGAACTGATCATAGCAAAGACCCAGCTGATCTCTCCTGGCTGCCCAGCACAGTTCATGAAGCTCTCCTGATGCTCTGCTCCCACTCCTTCCCATCAAGTGCCCACCACTCTCTCTCACGCAGCTTTGAAGATCTGTCACAGTTTGCCTGTGTCCCACCTCTCAGCAGTATAATTGTGCTGTTTGCCTCCAGAGCAGCCATGGTCAGCGCTTCTCACTCACGTGGCTGCATCTGCTGCAGCAGCTCCCGTTTCGTTCCATGCTGTTTGTGCCTGGAGCAGAGGCTGGAAATGAAAAACACCCAACAACCCGTAAAATCACTGCCTCCTTAGAACCTCTCTTCAGTGCATGCTGCTGTGACCTAGTCCTGCTGCTAGGAAGGACTAAGAAGTCACTCTGCATGTGTACACACACATCCCTCCATTTCAATAAATACTATGAAATTGGAGAGGTGTGAACCAAAAAGATACTTCCTTCCACGTCCTTTCTTTTTCTAATTTAATTTTATATATATACTTTGGTCACTTATTTTCTGTGACAATATTTTTTATATTTATAATTTCTTTATTTTACAATATCCCCAAGTTGATATGCAATTTGCTTCAATCACCTCAGGAACATTTCTGTGCCAAGTTCTCCAGCTGTATGGCTCAGAAGCCTAAAGGGAGGTCTGAAGTTATGAACTTGTGCAATTTTATGGGCAGAAATATTTAACGGTGCCTTGCAGACTTGGGCAACCAAACTTTTCACAGCACTTCTGGCTGAAAGCAACCCAAAGAAATGATAGACAAGACTACGATTTTTATTCTTTAATGTAGAGAAATACATTAATTTCTTCTGAAGTTAATGTTTTGGGAGATAGCTTATAGGAGTAATTTATAATAAACATTGGCTTCTGGTGCTATTGGCCTGTAAAACACCTAGTGGATGTTATGTTGTTATTGTGAATAATATTAACAGCAGGACATTAGACATTAGGCATAAACTGATGGTAATAGGGTCTTTGGAAAAAAAAAAAAAGGAATGCTCTTTTGTACAATTAAGATCCAGTTATCATTATGACAAAACGAGAGAAGCAACCATCCCCTTTTAATACAGCCCCTTTGAAGCAGCGTGCACAACAGATCACGCAATTCTGAGCTCCCCTTTGGTGGTAGTTGTTGTTCTTGACTCTCCCTTTAAAAGACGTATGGTAGAATTCAAAGCAGTGCAAACACAAACATAAAAGGGTTGGCAGGGAATGATTTAAGGAGGGAGAGTGACAGAGTTTAACGCATCTGTATCTTCTGAGGGAAAGATGCAAGGCAATGCAACTGCAGCCTGAAACTGCTTCAGCAGTACTAGCAAAGATCCATGATGAAAATGGTCACACGGGGACTAGTGGACTGAACTGCAAAGGAATTAAGTATTAGGGAACTTTATTAGCAGCGACTTTGTATAGGCAATTAAATTATTAGGCAAAAGAGATAGTTAGATGTGTTAAATTTTCCCAGATAAAAGAAGAGAAAAAAGAAAGGGGAGTGGTGGGATGTGAGCCAACATTTTATACAGATAGCCAGACCACGTACAGGGAAAATTTGTTTCTAGCCCTGGAATTTTTGATGTAAATATGTATATATTTGGTATATACAGAGACTTACAGAATTTATCATACTGAATAGTTACAATTCCTCTGGTAGACATTTGTTAACTCTCTACAGGGTCTAGCATAGACAGGGCCAGGAAAAAACAACTGCTCATTAGGGTAAAAATCACACTGAACATCTTCTGCCCATTTTCCTCCACGCGGCTTGTGCTCTTTCTGCCAGGGCATCTGCTGACCTCTTCTTCGTGCGTTTGCCTGAACATGCCATTGCACTGATGGCAGCCCTTGCCCTCTTCCCGGCTGCAAGCTGTGCCCTCTTCCTGCCTGTCTTCTCCCTGGGCAGGCGGACAGGACAGGACAGGACAGGACAGGACAGGACAGGACAGCAGTGGGCCTCCGGGCTCTCCCGCCACCCACCTCAGCCCACACCATGAATCCATTCAGCTGAAGAATTATTTTGTTCGTCACATGACAGCTTTCAAGGCAAAGGATTATCAGGCGGTGTCTGGAAACTCTGTTTTGTATCTACTTTTCTCCAATGCAAATGTGGGTCAAAAAACAGGTATTCCTTCCTAGAATAAGGTTAGGTGTCTGCACTTGGCCTAAGGAGATTATTTTAGCCCTGAGTTTTACCTGTATTTCTCAAATTTGCTTTATTACGGAACAATTTAGAGAGACACAATTATACCACTGATAGTAGCACCCACACAAGTGGAGTAAAGTGTTGGACAACGCAAAGAATATTCTTTATTTTTTCTTTAATTGCATTCAGGTTTTAGGACTGCATAAAAATATTTTTAAAGATGACTAACTGATTTTTCATTGCTTTCTCCTCAACTCACAATCTGTGTAAAGGGCAGGCTAAATAATTTACACGTGTTTAATATTGGAGTGGTGAGCTATTCCTTCAAGGCCAACGTTTCCTGGCTGCTTTTTCATGCTTGAAAGAGTTCCTCTGCACATACCAAGGAGCCCTCCTGAAGCACGCAACCGGCAATCTCACTTAGCTCCGGTACTTTTTGAAACAACAGTTTTCCCACACCCTCAGCACACAGTTCCTCACTCTCCTCTTTCTTTCTCACTCATCAACAGAGTAACTGGTCACACCAGTCATATTCGTCACTGATTATGAATCACACCATATAAAACAGGCAGAAAGCAGGGTTGCACTTCCTAATGCTTCCCAAGTGTTTTTGCTCCAAAGCATAATTACTGATTTCTTTCTTTTAGATGTTTTAATGTTTTATTTTGTTGAAAATGTAAAGAGATCTTCTGGACAGTCTTTTCAGAAAGTTCTTTCAGCTGTTCTCAACCATTGTGATAACACGGAGGACAGAAATAGTTCTTCCTCTCACTGTATTTGTGACTGTTACTAGCAAATAACTTTTAATACTTGAAATAAGAACTGAAAATGTGTGGCACATCATTTGGATCATAAATATGAAATCTGAGGAAGACCTATAAAGAACTAAATTGTATGTTGTTATGTGCACATCGATCTTCAGTACAGAGCCACCATCTAAGGCACATGTGTGTCTGTGTGGAGTCATGGACACATGAAACAATATCCCAGGATATCTTAAATGGCCGAGAAGAAAAAAAAAAATTACACCAGTTTGACAGGTTTCTGAGCTTCCTCAAGCGGGTATTTATAACTTTTTAGCATCCCGGCTTAGTAAAGCAGATAGGATTATATGACAAAAAATTCTGTAGAATGGTTAGGAAACTCTTGATGTTCATCTTTTAAGTAGGCATAATCCTGATTTACAGAGATCATATTTCGGTCTGCACCATCTTAATGTAGCAATACTAGCGTCTAATTTCTCCTGGGTATAATTTTCATTGACCATAGAAGAGAAGTAAATGCACAAAGGAATGAACGAATCCATTCGACAAAAATGCATTGCACTTTAATACTGACAATGGGTGAAGATTTTCACATTATGTCTAATTGGCCATGATGTATTGTTCTACATATTTCCTTGCCAGCAGTTTTCATAGTTCTGTGATCTCCATTTGCTTGAAGATTTTTCTCTTTTTTCTCTACTACTGCTTTTCAAAGTAATTTTCCCTATTGGCTTTTAGTTATAACTTGTCTTCTAGTAACATTCAAATTGTAGTGTTTATTTATGTGCACACACCTCTAACATGCTAAATATTGGGTACACACATACACACCTGACTGACATGCATGCACACACAGAAATGCAGAAACTATTCTGCAGAAAGTTGCATCCTGAAGAGAAAAGTTAAGAGGGACTGTTAAAATGTTCTAGTTGTCTACCAAGCTCTTCTGTACTGGTAATTGTTTAAAATTTAATGAATCTGTATCAGATATATATACCCAACTGCCCCTCAAATATTAATTACCTGTTTGGCTGAGAATTTTAGCAAATCTTTCTGTTACCTCCCTGCTAATGACTTTCCTAGATGTGTGCCTGTAGAGCTCTTAAAGAAAGCACAGACTGGCTTCATTCACATCACAAATAAATTACCTGACATCTGCTCAAGGTATTTCCTTGTTTATTCTTGCCATTGATCTTCAATTTAGTTTAACTGACTCCAGTTACTTTCCACAGAAATTACTTAGTATTAAACTTGTCCCTTCTAGCTATTCCTTGTCTTTCTTGTGCAGATTTCCAATTCCTGATGAGATATTGCCTTTTTCTTGTACAAACACTCTTAGAAATTCACAACCTGCATTATCCATATGTGTATTTTCTTAATTCTCTGTGAATTGCTGGATTAAGAGCAAATTTCTGAGATTTCACCATAAGCTTAGGACACGCTAGTTTTCTCTCTCCATCAGCTTTGGATACGTCCTTCAGACTCAACTTTAAGGCCTGAAACAATAAAATGTGAACTCCCCAGCATCAGTGCCAGTATGAGCTAATGGCTGGCTGTTCCAGAAACCCTTAGAGTACTCCTCGTCATTTGGTTGATGGCCTACAGGTGGCCCTATGGCCTTGAAGAACCTGGGTATAACAAGGCACAGTGTTTTCAGGTGGGCAGCATATAAGGGAATGTCTCCATAATACTTTATGCTTGTTATCACTTGGTAGGCAGCCTGCGTTACACCTGCCTCATGAGGCAGGAGATGAATTGGTATTGAGCCTTAACTGCTCAGAGAGCACCCCTCCAGGATAATTTCTAGCACATTGTTAAAATTGGGATCTGAAAGAAGCAGTGGAAAATGAGAATTCAGCTGTGTGAAAGATTAAAGATTGAGCCATAATCCAGCTGCACAGGAGGCTAGAGTTAGTATTTCCATGGCCACCTTTTCTGTAACGTTCTCCATTTTGCAACCTAAACAATTTGTTGACTCTGATGTTGCTGTTACTTTCCGCAAATATATTCCTTTTTCTAAAGTCATAATTTTGTGGTTAAGAAAATGTATAAAAAAATTAATTTAGAATTAACCTTTCTTTCATATGTTTTGGACCAAAAATTGGGTTTTGAACTAGACCACAATACTTTAATGCCATCTTCAAGCTACTGAAATAGGAAAGCAAATAAATGTTTGTCTTGAACAAAATATTTCTGGTGAAAAACAGAAATTATTTTTTTTTTATCTGGAAAGAATTCAGTGGAGATTCGTATTGAATCTTCATAAACCTGGCTGTAAATGTGCTGTGCCTTTGTATGGTAGAAAGAAGCCGAGCTCACAGATAAAAAGTAAGTAATGAGAAAAAATATTGTTCACTGCATGCAGTCCATTGTTGTGAAAGGATAATCATGATCTTTCTAAGGAAAGTGGCATTAGAAAAATAAAATGCACTTAATATAGTGGTTTAGCTGCACATCAACCTGTAATAACCTGAAAATAGGAGGGAATTATCTGTCGCCTGGTTGTTATGAAGACTTTCTGTACTTGGAAAGCAGTCAGTTCTGGGGTGACAGTCAAAAGACTGAAGAAACATGCACTGCCTATGTAAAATTGTATTATTTATTTATATCTTAATCCATCAGTTTCAGGGAGTTTGGCTTTCAAATAAACCAAAGCAGCTGGCGAGAATCAAGGCAAAACAATATTGTGCGAAACATCATTTTCCGGCCACCAGAAAGCGTTTCGTATGTGTGAACCCCATCCCTGAAGTTACGGCCACGGAAGCAATTGTATGATTGCCTCTTTTTGATCTGACAGCTCACTTTCTAGCATGGGCAATTTTCCATAGCAATCCATCACAGTGAAACACGGCTCCCCTGAGCCCCACACCACCATGGATAACTACGGCAGCAGGGAACCCATATGTAATTACTGCAATGATATCTTCTACCAAATTGCATGAACTGGTCACGAAACAAGGTCACAAAATATGTCTTCTTCCTGCTGCCACACTAAAAGGAGCTCCAACACCAGACACGTTCTGTAACCTGCTTCTTTAGCTGTGCAGCTCCCTCTCAATCTTTTTCCTTTTTAATCTTCCAAATTAGGCTAGTATTTTAGCTATAATGCTTTGAAATCAAGATTTTATTTATCTCCTTTGAAAATATTAATGTACTTAAATGAGAAAAACACTGAGAGGTACAAGATCTGTCTCTTCCTGTACACACAAAAAGTACATGAAAGCCTTTCACACAATTAACTAGATTTATTGTTGTTGTTGGGTGCTTTTTACTATATAACAAAGAACAGAGCAATCTGGTAAGGGAATCAAACAAACAAGATGTCCTTTATGAAGTGGAGCTCGTAATGAGTATCTGAAGACTTCTGTTTGCATTGATATGAAACAGCAGGTGATTTCCTTTAACTATGAAGGGTACAGTAAATTAATATTGCCAAGAGGCATTGAGGAAGACACATTGAACTACTAATAAAATATTGATAAAGATGTGAATTTTTTGTCACATTAAATACGCTTCACATTTGGTACTCTAGAAGAAAAACTGAGAGCGCAGCATTTAATCCAGCCACTATCTATTAATGAAAATCTCATTTCAAGAGATGAAAACAGTATGGAGCAGAGGCAATTTTTAGAAGATGCATGTCTTTCTTCAGGTTTTATGCAGACTACATGCCTGCTTGTTCAGCTGTGTGACTATATCAGCCCACAAATTATAGATATAAGAATACTTAGAGCTGTGCACAAAAAAAAACCAACCCAAAACTTCAGTAAAAACGCCTTAAGCCTTCAAGAGTTCTTCACCACTTTATGGCAGTTTTCTTATCTAAAGTGTGACCTCAGTCCTTATTCACCATCTGCTCTCCGTCCCTGTATACATAATGAGTAGCTGTAGTCAGCTCCAAATACAAATGCAGGAGAACTTTTTACGACCAACACTCTCATTGTTTCCTGGAAGGACATTTCTCACTGACCCCTTCACAGAGACTCGGCAACCCTTCCAGAAATCGCATGAGGAGGTTTCAGGTCAGATGTTCAGAGGAAGAGAAACATGAAAGTAGCAACAGCCTGTAAAACATTAGGTTTGGGTGATGTACTACCCTCCCATAGTGGTTCGCTCTTGGAGGCCAGGTCACTCTCAAGAGTGAACCTGAGCTGCCTTGACAGTAAAACTTTTGTCCTTTCTCATCCTTTAATCCCCTGCCACATTGACTGCCAGCTTCCCAATGGCATCAGTCAAGCCTCTCACCCTGCTGAGTACCAGTGGAAATGTGTTTTCTGGCATCTGCAGGAAAACACTGGGGGTCTGCGCAGAGCACCATGCTGCACAGCGCTGTGTCTCTCTGCCCAGCCTGGGTTTATTCCCTGAGCATAATCCAGGTCTGTGGGCTGGGGGAGGCAGCACTACTGAGGTAAAGAAAAACACTTAGCTTAGAACAAACAAAGACATCTAATAAAGTGATGGGAAAAATATTCCAAGTTAAAGCTCACTTAAGGGATAGATTTATTTATTTTTTTTTAAATGGGGATTTTCAATAGAAGATGTCTGCTCATCCTCAGCAGCACTGGCATCTGTGCCTATATACACACTTTTCTAGTCGAGGAGCAGAGGCAGGGAAGAGATGCCTGTCCCTCTGACAGACTGCCCCGGTATGGGTACAGCCGTGCCTAGCCACACACGATCAGGCTACGGCAGCGTCTCATAACCGCTTGCCCATCAAGCCAAGATACATGGGAGTTACCTTAGCATCACATCCTCTGGAGGACTTCAAATGACTACAGTGATGAAAAGAAAAGAATTGTTGAGAAAATGTGTTTTTCTCCCCAGATTGAGCAGGACAGCTTCTCTTGCATTTTGGGGATGGAAGGAGGCCCTGCCTGCTTTTGTAACCCACTGAATCTGCTGCCTTGAAATGCAGATCGCCTATAATACACGTTCCACTAGCCTTGCACTGTGGTTCAACCCAGATCACTCTTCTCTGTTTCTCTCCCTGGTTTTCAGCTCAGAAGAACAGCCCACAGAGACCCGGTTCAATTTCTGGGTATACTTTACACGTGGCATTTGGGACGAGTAGGCTTTCAAAGCCTAGCCGTTGCAATGCAAGCACGGTGTAGTGAGAACCCTACCAAGGGTCCCGAGTGTTGAACTGGGATATTTTTCTCCCCGTGGAAGATAGAAAGGGAATTTCATAGCATAATGGAACACTTGAGAGCTGTAAAAACCAGGACTGTTAAAAGAACGCCTTTCCCTAGTAGTCCCTGGGCTGTGAATATTGTAAAACCTGACAGGTTTGAAACCCATACTTGGGAAATGTCATTTCTCTTGTCATACATTCCCTGTCTATACATCTGAGAGACCCTGGTTTGATTTTTGTCACACATGAGTTATTTCCATGCTCAAAAATTTTTTAAGAGATTTGTTCAAGATTATGTAGTAAATAATTGATTTGTCCCTGATACTATGTTTTTCATCTAGCTGTGTTTTGGAGCACACAGAATAAACGCTTTGAAAAACCAGCAATCCTTTTAACCTACTGCTGAAAGCTAGAATGTATCTCACATTGTTCTTAACTTTGTTTTCACTATTTTCAAAGCAATGCAGCGTTAGATTCCCATAATGACTGGCCACCTGTAAAGCATTTCAGAAGAAAAAGTCAAAGGCAACAGAAACCATTATTTCTTCCCAAAGACTGGGGATGATACATCCAGTCACTCTCACTGCCCACGGGCCTCTTATGTTACTCTTCTGCTCTTTAGGGCTTGTTTTGCCCTGGAGGTGTGGGTTGGGTTCTGGTATTGCTGCCTACCAGGCTTCCACTTGCTGGTGTTTTGCAGGAAACGCTTCACAGACCCTTTACTGATAAAAACAGAGGGAATGAGAGTTTAGTGATGATACTCTTTTAAAGAAACTGTGAGGAGAAAGAAGCACAAGTCTGTTATTTTTTGAAAAAATTATCATTTACCTCTTTTTTTTAAATAAAAATATTTTTTGTCTTAAACAGTGAAGAGAAAGTGAGCCCTGTGGTATAATACCTGGAGATATTCACTAGCAAACTTCACATGATATTAAAACTATAAACCTGTCTTTGCTTTAATTAACTAAAGCAGTTGATCTTTTAACCAGAAGAATTATTGCTCTGAACTGAAAGAATGGAAAAGAACGAGGGAAAAAAAAAGATAAATTCAGTCTCTCATCTTTAATTATTTAGGATGCCGTAATATTTATGTGAAGCTTCTAATTTTTATGTGTCTGTGTGTCACAGACCCAGTGAGTTGGGGGCTCAAAAGCAGGGCACTGCTCTCATCTCCCTGATGTCTTGGCTTCAGTCTCTGCTTTGCTCCATCCTTC
This sequence comes from Psophia crepitans, assembly GCA_013399095.1. Taxonomy (NCBI): domain Eukaryota; kingdom Metazoa; phylum Chordata; class Aves; order Gruiformes; family Psophiidae; genus Psophia; species Psophia crepitans. The sequence continues at coordinate 449,812 of VWZZ01004720.1, forward strand.
TTCCAGAAGAACTCCCCTCCCTCAGTGGTATGGAATAAAAAGGTATCTTAGGTTGCCATGGAAACCTTAATTTTCACTTCAGCAGCTTGTTTGCAGGTTAAGATTTCCATCTTTAAAATTGCATTAATTTTTCAAAGTGTAATTATTTATATAAACATAGCTCTTTTGCAGTCTTTGAACGGTTCACAGCTGACATTGTGGGAATCTAGTTTAGAGTAAGGGTTTCATGCAGCTGGGGGTAATGGCTGAAGAGAAACTACCGAAGTGACCTCTATACCTCTTTACCCTTCATAATTTGCAGGGCTACATCTTGGTTGCTCAATATATTTTCATAACTCAGTGGACACTCATGGATTTTCCTTCAGAAGAATTGATGCCATCCCTTAGGAATGTGCATATTGTCTTTGGAAATTATGACTTGTAGCCTGTTGGGGAGCGAACAATAAAAATCTAGAGAATTTAGTCTGTGATCTATTTTATATTTGTTACAGTTTTCAGCAACTGTTTTGAAAATCAAGCAGGTTTATAGTTTCTCAAGCACAAGCCCCAGATGGAATTTTTTTCACAGTCTCAGGAGATGCAGAATTGTGACTTTTGGTAATTTCTCAATGTAATACTTTGCATGTTAACAGCATGACCCCTCTACAAGTCATTGGGAGTCATAGTAACCAAATGACTGTGGCATTTTGGAAATGCAAGGATCAGACCTGAAGAGACACAAAGTTCTGCTTTAAATTCAAAGGAGAACTAGTAAAAATTGTAATTATTTCAGATCCCGTGATTTTTTATGAAAACTGAGTTTCATCTCTTCAGTTTGAGAGAGGAAAAAACCAAAACCTCAACATCCATCAAAAATAAGACTGACTTCTAAATATCAGCAGTTTGTAATATAGAAGAGGTTTCATGCATGTCCCCCATATCACCCCTCTAGGTGATACCCACCCATCTAGCAATACTCACCTTCCTTTCAAATAGAAAAAAACAAGAATCAGAAAAAATCATGGAGGAAAAAAAATCATGGGTTCAGGAAAAAGGGGAACACAGCTAAGAGGTGTGAGAGGTGGAATCCAGAATTGCAAAGGTGTCTGTAAGGTTAATTCTGTGTAGGCACTCAAATCCTCTTCACTGAACAATAAAAGGGCGTGAGGCGCATCAGTGCGAAGCGGCTTTGCAAGCCTCTGCTGTGGGTTGGGTTGAATGCTGGCCTGGAGGGCCATGTCACTGTCAGAAATATATTCACTGATGGTGTGCAAGAAATGAACTCCTCCTGCAATACACCAAGTTGTGAATGAGAAATTTCAGTCCATGGTAAGCACTGTTCTCTCGTACTGTCAGACTAATGGTACCTGTGTGCGTGTATAATGGATTAGTGTGCTCCGGTGTTGTCACCCTTCCCCTGTCCCTGGTTTGCATAACTTTGGAAAGAGCTGCTACAGGTGGCCTGGGACATCAGCATCCCAAGGAACAGTCTCTCTAACAGAAATTCACAGAAAACAGAAATTCCAGAAATTCACAGAAATTCAACAGAAATTCCACATTTTTCTTAAGTTTCATTATGACTCTTGACATCTCCCTTTCGTCCCAGTGGCAGTGATTGGTTTCCTTCAGAGCTGTACATTGGTACCACTTGCCACTTTTTTTCTGCTTGGGCAAATCCTGCAACATGGGATATTTCTCTGATCCACCCATCTGCATAGCTGGCACCGTGCCTCGTTTGCGTGCCCTCACCAGCTCTACGTACGTGCCCCAGCTTCTAACCTGGCTGTGCGCATCCTCGGGGAATGCCTGAGCGCGTGATCTGTGTTCGCTGTGTTTCTCATGCTCCCTGACTGCTGCTCACGTTAACCTAATTTAAAGCAAATACTGTGTGTCAACACAAACCCGGTGACTTCTATTTTCAAAAATCCATAAGAACAACATATAATCTCCAAATTCTGTTCTGGACTATAGATCGTGCTGTGAAAATCAGAGTGGTTGTAGGAAGTTTATTGAACAGTAAGTGGCTCAAAATCTCTAGTAATATCCACAGACTGTTATTGATACTAAGCGAAGCGGCAGATGCGCTTTATTAACTTCTGCATAACAACAGTGCTCTGCGACGGTGTAATCTTTCAGTCAACCTTCTGCTCTGTCACCACGTGTTTACGAAATCGTCATTGACATTCTTCCCCTGAATCATATCACGAGCCGCCAGCTGAAAGATTATTTCAGGAAAGGTGATTAGGAAGGAAGGGTCTTGAATAGTTTATTCGAGCCATGGACATTGCTGATAGGATTTATTTCTATAAAAAAATAATTTGTCTTTATTTTCTGAAAGTCTTAGTAAAATAGACTCAAAATGATTGTGCTGTTTTGGTTTAGTTAAGCAGGTAATGTTTTTTAAAAGCATAATGGTATAATGGGTCCTACATTGGATTTCACTGAAAGTAACGAAAAGTTGGAAAAAATGAAATACTATTTTCTGCTGGACTGAAACATATTTAAATTTCAGATATTTTTATTCAACCTAGTGTACATTCTTTTTCCTCCACTTTGTAAGCATGAAAAATAAGTGAATTGTTAAATCAATGGCAATCTGAGAAGCTAGGCAATTACTCCCTCTCTTGTTCATGGCTTTGGATTCACTAGTCCATGTATGCTCAGGTGCAAGAAGCAATTCATTTGGAATTGATAATTAAGTAAATGCTTTAAAATCTTAGAGCAGATCTGTCCAGTGGGACAGACTCTGCACTGTTCTGACAACTGGTACCTACATCGGTAAGCATTGCTAATACGTACGGCTTGAATGTGTCTGGTGCTTCCTACGTTTCAAAATCTCCATGAGATTCATCTGATGCTCATGGCTGCAGCTGGTGAGCGTTAAGTGACCTCACTGCAAGTGTCTACAGATAGCTACAGTGTTGGGTTTTGTTGTTTTGTTTGGTTGTTTGTTTTTTTTTTAGCAAAACTGAAAAAAAAAAATTGACAGGATAACTAGAAGAAGAGTGGCAATGTAACAAACAGTCCTTTTAAGTCCTACACATGAAACGTACAAGAGTGGCTATGTGAGGCGGAAAGATTTCTGGAGAGTATTGTGACATGGCAGACCTGTGCCCACACAACACAGCTAGTCCTGGGCGGTGACTTTTCAAGAGGCTTTCAGAGCCTGGCACAGACTGCGAAGACAGAATGTGCTCTTTAATTATTGAAGGGTCAGAGCTAGGGATTTGCTGCAGTTAAATTGTGGTATTTTTCTTGAATTATATTAAATTCAGAAAACTAAATTAAGCTTTCTCAGCAATGTACCAACATTGGAATTAATCGTGTGTTTTTTTCTAATTGCATTGCTTATATGAGAAGAATGTTTAATTAAAATTATATATTCTTGAGAGAATCCCGAGGCAGCCACTAGCAGGGAGCTCCCCTGAGCGCACCCTTTGTGCACAGTGCCACAGAAAAGCACACAAATCTGTTCAATCACTGTGGTTTCTTGAGGGAGATTTGATAATTTTTCATAAAATGACTAGCCTGTTTATATGTACAGGAAAACCGATGTTTTCTCACACAAGGTTGCAGAAACCTAAATAGAAACAATTGTGTTACAGTGAGGAAAAATAATTGTCAAAGCTAAGACAGGAAATATCATTACCTTCAACAAAATGAGTAGCAGTTAATTATTGGGCTCATAGGCTGCAGTGCCTCTGTCAACATAATAGAGTCATAGAATCTTTATGGTTGGAAAAGACCTCTAGGATCATCAAGTCCAACCGTCAAGCCAGCACCACCATGTCTACTAAACCATGTCCCCAAGTGCCACGTCTACACACTTTCTGAACACCTGCAGGAGCCATGACTCTACCACCTCTCTGGGGAGCCTGTTCCAATGCCTGACTAGCCGGTTCCAATGTCTGACCGCATGAGAAGCATGAAATCCCCCCAAGATGAAACTGAAAGTGGGCTGATATGGGGCAGGTCACAGCTCAGACTGGGGAGGCAATGACAGACTTGGATAGTCTCAGACCTTGTAGTCCTGTCACCTGTAAGACTTTCCTAGTGTTTGCATGAAAACAAAGTGCTCTTATCTTTAACTTGACCCAGGAGTCGCATATTTTGCTTCAGATAAGTAGACTACTGTAAAACAAATCCAGCTTTGAAGAGTTAGCACTGCCTGCACAGGGGTTTTATAGGTTCTCGGCTCTAAACAGTCATAGCATGTATTCCCTAGGGTTTGCCAGATGCGAGCACATCTAAAATCGTTCTCATTTGCGTGATTCTATGTTTTGTAAATGCAGATGCTAAAAAGCATTGGTGTTCCTTAAAATCCAAGTGACTGTTTTTTTGGAAACACATGATTCAGTGGTTTTGTAAGCTGAAATATTTGCGTAGCTGTGTTCTTACAGGCAGGGTGGTATGAGAATATAAAAAGGCAAACTATTTACAGAGAAAGGTAATATTATTTACTAGACTATCTGACAAAATTGGGAAAAAAATAAGCAAGGTTTCAGATCCACATGGTCCTCCTCAGATCTGATATAGATGTCATATGTTTTAAACTATATTTAAACTACGTTGAGCTTAAATCAATTATGTTAATAGTTAGATGATTTAAAAGAATAAAGTCCTTGGTACTTGAGGGCTAGAGAAGGATATTAGAAAAGGGAGAGTGAAAAAGACGTTAGTTCTCTAGGACAAAGAAAGGTAATAACCAGCTGTGAAATAGCAAGGTCTAGCTGGGATTGAGAAAAATTGTCGTGTGCCTTAAAGCCACCTTCCCCTCTGAGTCCATAATTTGAAGTGTCCGCTTGAGTTGTGAATTTCAGTTCACAGACTCAGATTTTGAAGATAATTTTCAGATTTTTGTGGGGCCAAGGGATGAGAAGTCAGAGACAAAGTGACTAGTCTGTGGAAGTTGATTTCCCACTGGCAACTGGGTATCTCTGTCTTCTGTCGATTATCTGAAGCGTCCTTGTTCTGGTGCAGAGAGGCTCATTTTTGGGAGGGTATCCAGTTCATTGGGTAGAGAACAGCAAATCCTGGGCTGTAGGATGCCCAGACCATGGTGTTTCTGGTGTGGGAAGCAGTTAGTGAATGGGGCTGCATCATGCTGATGACATGTTGACAAATTTTCAGTTTAGGGGTCTCTGGCATGGTGCTGTATTTTGGTTTGCAAGAATTTTGCTTCCAATGTTAAGAATGACAAGTTGAGAGGGTTGGCTCATTGCCAAGAAAGGCAGTAGTAGGAAAAGTTACTTTAAATTATGATCATCCAAATTTCCTGTTTCCATAGAGGGTGTTTTGTGATGAACAGAAGTACATAACCATTGGGGCTGTCATTTTGTATTCTGTTAAGTGTGTACACTGTCCCTGCATCTAAATGCAATTCCTTGTTGGGGGTAGGGGCGACTCTTTAGAAGATTGAGATCGATGGAGTGGATGCTGCCAGTGTCCTCAGAACACATCAAGGATGACATAACCATATCCTTTTCTGTATAATTTCAATGGCTGTTGGATTTGTAGCAGTTGGATTGCTGCTCTGTGGGGGGTTGAAAATGTTTAAACATTTGACACTGTGGTAAAACTGACACAGATGCAAAAACATACCCACAGCTGCATTAGAAAGGAGTGGAAAGTCTATCTGGAACAGCTGCCTCAACTACAGTACTCATAAATGACAACAGAAGAAAGCCTGAGAAACAGCTGGAAAAGAAAAAGATCTTGCTCCACTGTGGATTAGTGGACACAAAAAAAAGCAAAGAAAGTTATGTTGAGGTTTGGGAGTGCACTATTGATCAAATCACATCTCCAGATTTTGATAAGTTGGACACCTTTTTGCGTCCTTGATAAAAAGCTATGTTTGTTTTTTTAACCTGTCCTTACAGTTTAGTCACTTCTTTTTCTTCATCTTGGGGATAGCTTTGTTCTCCATGAGACCTCTTTTGTCTGGGGGTTTCTTCATGAAGTGAAAACCAGAAGTGAAGACGATAGAATTCTGAGCAACGTAGGCGTCACTTCAGATTACAGCTTTCAGCTCCACCTCTAAGGTTGCACAAAAAAGTACGAAATGGAAGTTAAAAATGTTTGAAGATGGAATTGAGGGACCTATTTTGGCAGGGTCACTTCTAAGGATAAACACTGGAGGAAAAGCATGTCCTGGATTTTGGCGATTTCTCACCTTCAGTGATACGGAGCAGACCCTCCACTGGCACTGTCCCATCTGCAGACTGCAGTGGGGCTGTGGTGATTTGCCCCATGGGTGTCTGCCTACCCCCTTACTTGCAGGACAGCCTCTGCTGTCTCGGGAAGAAGCATTTCGTATTTCTTCTGGAACATATTTACCTCTTGTGTTCTCCAGCCGCTTTCTCTCTGCTGGATGAGCCTGTGACAGCTCAGGAGAGGCATGACAGGTCCTGCTTCTGGGTGGACATTGTCCAAAGCCAGTGGTGTTCTAACAAAAATTTCTTCTAACTATGATTCCTTTAAGCTTAAAGAGATAATACATGAAAAATAAGACATGATATTACCTTAAGTATCAGTGGTGCAATCTCAGTAGGCCTGAGGTACACCATTGGAGGTGGTGGAATCACCGTCCCTTGGTGTGTTTAAAGAAAGGTTAGATGTGGTACTTAGGGACATGGTTTAGTGGGTAGTAGGTGGTAGGGGGACGGTTGGACTAGATGATCCTGGAGGTCTCTTCCAACCTTAATGATTCCATGATTCCATGATTCCATTTGAGGACAAATTAAACACACCATAATAGGGAAAGATTTATTATTGAGGATAACCTCTGACTGAAATGAGCCAAGTTCTCCATGTATAGCATGCTCTGAAATTTAAATACATGTCAGAAGCAGCACTAAATATAGCTACTGGCATTATTGTTAGCATAAGCAGAGCTGGTATTTATAAGCCCAATATTCTTTCTGCTATGGTCTGCTAACAGCCTTTGCCTAATTACTAATATTTTCAGTTGAAGGAATTTTGATATGATGAATTGCCTATTACTTGATGAGACATTCTGGACGCAATTTAAATTCAGTGTCAGTGTTCCACTTCAGTAATAGGCTGTATTTTCACCCTTTTTTAATTTACCTTACTCAGTCTTACAGATTCACTTTAAATTATGAGAAGACCAATAAAAACCCAGAAGCCACACACACCCTTGGCTAGTGGTGCTAACTAAAACCGTGTTACTGGCCACAGACTGCATGGGAGCATCCAACAGCGGTGGTATTGCCAAAAATTATTTAAAAAAATAATATTTCTTTTGCAAATCATTTATTTTACTCTGTAAAATGCTCTCTTCTGCCTTATACCCAGATCACTCTACCTCATTGAGTCCATAACTTTGTATAGATGTGGTGTTCACTAGTTATCTATTATTTTAACAAATATATTTAAAAGTGTGCAAGAGCCACGTGGTTCATATGGGTCCAATGAGTGTTGTGAACTTCTGTTTAATTTTGCACCTCTGCAAGGGTTGTGATTTTTTTTTTTCTTTAAGCATATGAATTTAAATAAAATTTCTGAGGTCTTTCACAGTTTACCAGAGGAGTTAAAATCAACTCATTTAAACATAGTTCTTCTAGAAGAGTGACTGAGGACTAGGTCATGGTATGGTTATATGCTGATGCTTTATAAGACTGTAGAAGGTACTTACATGTTTTTGGTAATAATGCAGGGGCAAAGGAATGGGTTGACTAAACAAATGGTTTGTCATGGTCAGTGTAAGAGTTGCTTATTTTCTGTATAGCCTAACCCCGAAAAAGATGAGGCCATGTACTAGTACAGGTTCCCTTCATGCTTGAGTACGTGAGTAGTCATACAGAGGGTGCAGAAGTGCTGTAGCATGGGATGTGAGAGTCCTCGGGGATTGCCATGTTAATTATTGCTCTCGTTAGCCCAGCAGGAGGAATTTCATATAAAAGCTGTGCTGTAAGGAAAAATAACACCCTATGTACTATTGGAACGTTTAGATTCTTTTTTATTTTAATGCAATCCTAGATCATGTTATACCTGCGGTTGCAGAAGTTTCCTGAGGAAAACAAGGGCCGAGCCCCACTGAAGGGAGACTGGCTTTGGATTTCACTGCAAGCTGCCAACAGGAATATCCCGGTTCCAGGGGCCAGAAGCACTGGTCAGCCTCGGAGCAGCACTGGCCTGCGCTGCCTTCGCAGGAAAGGCCTGGGAGGATGTGAGCGTTGAGTGTTTAACCTCCCAGATGGGAGGGTTTATTTGCGTCGTGTAACACCACCTGGCCGCACGATCTGGGCAGGGTTCAGTTTGCGCTGAGACAGAAAGGCTCTGGGGAAAGAGCCGCCTCGAGGTGGCAGGAGCAATACCCAAGGGCCAGGGCCATTTGCAGGGGAGAGACAGACAGTGGAAGTGGGCCAGGGTAGGCATAGAGCCAGGGAGAAGCCTTCTTGAACCTGGCTATGGGGAGCAGGAGGGACAAGGAGCCCTTTCCTCCCTACTCAGCATTGCCCTGGCCAGCTCGGGTCCTCTCCCCAGCCATGGTGCAGGCCTGGCAGCTATTTACTGTCCCCAGCACTCTGTTTACACAGACAAATTTTGCATTGCATGTGCCTTGATCCCAAATGCTGTTTAAAATGAGCCTACTAAAAGGTGGAGTTCTACCTTTGAGGTGTGGCTATCTGCTAGCCTGGAGTCAGCTCTGGTTCACTCACTCATCAAAGCAATGACTTTTTAGCCCATCCTAGACTAATAGAACAAAAACCACCCCTTCTAAGCCTTAGGCTACTTTCCCTTGTAGAAAATGAATCATTGCCTTCTACTTTTAAGAGCAGCGTGCTGTCAAACATTTGATGTTGTCCTCAAGAGGAATACACCTCACTTAGGGACCACACGCCTTTCCTGTGCACGCTGGACAGGTGCCTGGCTTGATGAAGGTTTGTGACTTGAGCCTCATCGTAATTCCAAGGAGTTTGCTCATAGATAAATACACTTATTTGGCTGCACATTCTTTATTGTCTCTTTTTATATGCTTGTTCATAGACAGATCACCTTACTAACAACACCCATGCTTTAATTACAAACAAGTATAGCAGGCACACTGAGGAGTACAGTGCTGGTATGAATCGAATGCAATATCTGAAGGTTTGATCACTTTCTGGAGAAGTATTATTGCACTGTGAAGGTCAATCCTACATATTAGAGTATTGATAAGTGCAAGGCAGCAACCTTTCTTTGACAGAACCCACAGCAAATTATGAATTCGTGCATGGTGCCCTTCCGTGCACCAGTCCCCACACTTCCTCTCTGCACTCTTTGAGTTCAGTGGCACTGCTCACTGTGAGCAAGCGCTCGCCATGTCACAGCCGAGTCCTTCAGCTGGGCCAGGGGAAAAACGCATGAGTACGTACCAGGAGTACGTACCAGGGCCAAGGGATGTGCACTACGAGCAGCAGCAGCAGCGCTGCCACAGAGATGGCTGCCTGGGGCGTACCCAGGAGGGCAGGGAGGAAAACTCAGGCAGGGAAATGCTGAAAGTCCGGCTCAAGCAGCCAGCAGCACGCTACCCTGCAGAGGAGGCGTAGATCCTGCCGTAGCCGCCCTCCTCATTCCCTGCAAATAGCTGGCGAGCACAAAGTTCCCTGCAAGAAGCAGATGACTGCGCAAGCTTGCAGCTACAGGGCAGCCTGTCGTGGCATCGCAGCAGTACTGGTGTTCTCTGGGCACCACACCACCGGGCATCACAGCAGGGCCCTCGGCCGACCTCCTCCCTGCCTGGCATCTGCTGCTCCAGCCAGACGTACCAGACGATGGGGAAAGGTGGGTGCGTTTAAGGCTGCAACCTTGCACTTCAACCACAGGGGTCAGGAGAGAATGAGAGGTTTTACATCTTGGCTTATCTAAGTGACTTTTGCACCTTTTTTGCAGAAATCATTGTATTTCCCTGTTCACATGCACATACAGCCCCACAGACTATAGTCGGGGGATCACGGGGCCCCACAACCTGCAGTCGGGGGGACCACGGGGCCAAGTCAGGGCAAGGGCGCACTGTCAGGTGGTCACTCAGATGAGTTTGTATCCCTTTGGAGAGTCTTGCTCTTTCTTTGTCTTTGAGCTTTCCAGACTCCTTGAAAACTGAATGAATGATAGTGTTTTGTTCCCCTTCTGCTGTTTCAGTGATGCTGCAGTGCTGTGGCAGGGAACGGGTGCTGGGTTCAGGAGTGCTGGTAGATTTACTTCCTTTGTTTCTCTGCTGTCACAACATTAGCTTTTGTCTGAAACCTGCTTGTTCTGAGTTTTTAGGTTGCTAAATATTGATGATCTCTACACAGACATTTACACAGTTTCGAAGCCTCCAAGCTCCTGACTCCCTGCTCTGGAAAGATTGTCACTGCTTTGAACCTTGCACACAATTTAAGAAATCAAACAAGAGCAAAAGAGTCATGGCAATGAGTCACTAGACACAAAGGTGGTTGGATCAAAGAGGATGTCTCATCTTCTTCTTTCCTGCCTGCGACCTTACATAAACACCTCACTCTTAGATCCTGGCTTTGCAGATGTGTAAATTATTCAAACCAACAAACACATTAGATACTGTACATGCCAGAAGTGGGAAACAGGTAACAACAAAAGTCTTAGCTGTGAGATTTGTTTTGGGCAATGGAGGGAAACAAAGGGAGTAAAATATACGGTGAAGATAAAACAGTGGCTGTGCAATGTATGGTTTGCATTGTTCTTGGATTTTGGGAGGCCATCTTTCAAAGCTAAAGAAGACTCTCAAAAGTCATCTGTAAAATCCTTTGAAAATATAGTTCTTTAGAATGGAGAGTTATTTTTGCTAAGGTGTTTTTTTGAAAAGGTAGGCAGAAAATTGAACTGACTTCAAAGGTATCAAAGAAAGCTAATATATACAAGTAAAACACATGTGGAATTAAGTCCGTAAGTACTAGAAGGCTGAGACAGAGTGAATCCCTGTTCCCACAGAAGTTGCTGTAGCATCTACTGTTCAATATTTCAGCATAGGATTTCATACCAGATATTATACAATCATAGAATCTTTAAGGTTGGAAAAGACCTCAAAGATCATCGAGTCCAACTGTCAACCCAACACCACCATGTCTACTAAACCATGTCCCAAAGTGCCACATCCACATACTTTTTGAACACCTCCAGGGGTGGTGACTCCATCTCCCTGGGTAGCCTGTTCCAATGCCTGACCACTCTTTTGGTGAAGAATTTTTTCCTAACATCCAATCTAAACCTCCCCTGGAGCAATTTGAGGCTGTTTCCTCTTGTCCTATCGCTTGTTGCTTTGGAGAAGAGACCAACACCCACCTCCCCACAACCTCCTTTCAGGTAGTTGTAGAGAGCGATCAGGTCTGCCCTCAGCCTTCTCTTCTCCAGGCTAAACAGCCCCAGTTCCCTCAGCCGCTCCTCATGAGACTTGTGCTCGAGACCCTTCACCAGCTTTGTTGCCCTTCTCTGGACACACTCGAGCACCTCAATGTCTTTCTTGTAGTGAGGGGCACAAAACTGGACATAATATTCGAGTTGCAGCCTTGAGATGGTCCAGCGGTGGACACCACCATGTAGTCTTCATCTCCCTCCTGCTGAGGCTGGCATGTCCTTCAAAATGGGTGGGGACAATAGGATAGATGACGGACAGGGACAGACGGACAAATGGGAATGTGTGTTCAGAGAAGCATCCTGTATTTGATGGGGCAGTAGCATCTTTCAGAGATAGAGAGGACCTCTCAGCACATCTGACACTGCTCCTTGGTGTGTGGAGAATCACTTGGGACCAAGCCTTGCCAGAGCATCCCATAGGTGCAGAGCTGAGGATCATATTTGCAAAAGTGGGATTTCCAAGAGGAGTTGGGGAGGTGTCACGATGCAAGCGAAGGACACCCGGGCTGTGTGGATGTGCTGGCACATGTGTTGATCTGGAACTGCAGGGCCAATGGCATAGCTATGGGACCCACGAGGGACACTGGTCTCTAGGAAAGGAAAATGTTCTGCTGGGAGCCTAGAAGGAGGTTATATGTGGTGCTTGTAGCTGACTCCTCTGCATGGTGCCCTACAGTCCCTGCATGCACAGAGGCTAACAAGTGATGGAGTAGGAAGGAGGAAAGAAGGAAAAGCCAAGGAAGGGTGTGCCAAGACAATGGCATTTTATGGCAAGACCTCCTGTATCTCATAGAGTTGCATTAAGGGTATGCAGGCCATTATTGTAACTAGAATAAAAATCAGAATCTGGTTTTGCTGAAGATCTCATATTGCAGAGCTATAGGCCCACCAAATAGTTTCTAGACCAGTTAGGACAACTGCTTTGAAGGTGGTCATAGTGAGAGATGTTATCTCTGCAACGTGGTTGCAGGTTTTCACAGCTGTAGTCTCTGCTACTTTTGGAAAGGGAGATGAGGGAGTTTTAGCTTGCAACTCAGGGAACTGTTGCAGACCCAGAGGTAAATATGAGGCACAACCACCTGAGTGTGAAGAGTGGTACCTGCAAGGATAAGGGGAGCATGAGGAGAGGGAGCAGGAGATGACACTATAGGTATAAAAAGGGTTAAAGGGAGCTCCAATATCAATTTCACCAGATGAAAAAGGAAAAGGCAATGTAGGGCTTTAAGAATTTAAAAAAATACTGTGTTTTAATTCAAGAATTTTCACATGAAGAACCTACCTATAAAGGCAAGATCATTTACAAAATCAAGTATCAGAGAGAGAAATTAATTAAAAAACCACCTTGGGAAAGAGGATGGAGTACCTGGGTGGCACGGCTCCAGTGAAAGGAAGGATTGACAAGAGAGAGCAGCTAAAAAACGTGAAGTAGCAATAGCTGTAGAAATACTTGAAATGTGTGAGTGCAGCTTAGGTAGAAGAAGCTGGACTCAATCATATTTACATTGGCGATCTACCTTTGTGAAGATAAACTTCAGGAAAAACTCCAGGAGAGCTGGGCAAGACCAGCCACTCCTTGGTTTTTCTGAGCTGGGCTCCTTATCAGTTTGTATTTATGCAAAAATGTGTCTGGGTCTGGCCTGATATTTCATTACTGGTACTTTTTCATTAAGAAACAGATTTTGGCTTAACTTTTTATGCATGTATGTTCATACACACCACAATGCCCAGAAGAGGAGTTTGTGTGCATCTTTTTCAAGAAGGATTTGTGAGACATAACACTTTTCAGACACTTCCCAGAAACTGCACCCAGTTCCCATTCGCTACTTGCTCTAATAGCTTTTCCTACGCTGCTGACCAACAGGTATAATCTCCCAGAGTTACCTTGCATGGAATTAGTTTAGATAACTTCACTTCAGGAGCAGCGTGGAGATGCTGGGAAGACTTCAGCCGAGGTGTTTCTCAATGATGCAGAAGCTGGGAATCAAGCCTTGCCCCACAAAGCTTAAAGGGAATGGTTGACATAATGGAAAGCTGAATACTCTGTATTGCGTACAAGTACTTACACGTGGAGTAGGGTTGTTATAATTAACCTTACAGACTAAAGGATAGCAAAGTAACATAGTTGTTGGATCTGGCCATCTTCAGCTTGGGCATGAGGTATGAATTCCAATGTTTTGGTGTAGTAAAGCAATGTAACAGGTTAGTAGATGTAAAATAAAATGTCAGAATAACTGGATTGGGGAAGGGGCCAACTCATCCACACCTGAATAATAAAGCATGAGATGAGGTATCTTTTTAATATATGCATCTTTAAGTATTCTAACTATCTTCTGTGAGAAATTCTGGATCCTGTTAGCAAGTGGGAATGTGTAGGGAAAGCAGGAGGGGATGACTTAAACTGGAGGCCTATAGGCATACTTTCTGTCCTGGTAAAGTCCTCTCCCTTCATGGATCACAAAAGCACGGTGTTTCTGCATTGCCAGCTGTAATCCCCAATTAACCAGACTCTGCATCAGCCCTTTGACACTCAAGGGTTTAACCATTGCCTGCAGCAGTCAAGCAGTTAGCATGGATTCCCCACGCACCCCGCCAGTCATCACCACTTTCAACACACAGCTGGTTGTGTGCTTTCTGGGCATGTACCCCAACCTCCAGAGGTTCCTTCTGAACTTAAACGTTTGGTCAGAAAATCGGATTCAGTAAAATGATATGTTAAAGGCCATGTAATAAGAACTGAACTGCAAAGCAGCATCTCCTGTTCATTTTTCTTCTGTTTGTCAGTCTGTCAGCTTCTTTTGGGTTTAAAACTGGATGAGACATGAACTTTCATTGTTTGCCTTGCTGGACTTTCTGACTTTTGAGTCAAGATGTCTCTCTCAGGCCTCATCAGAGACATTTTAGGTCCAATATTAAGCTGCACGTTTGGAACAGTGTCTATTTTCTTCAATTTTAGTTCACAACAAATGCATTTGATGACAATTTTTTCAGAACAATGTATTTCTGATTGCATGAAAACAGAAAGTCAATCATTTGCCTCAACTAACTTTGGGTTTCCTAATGTAGTGTTTTTTCACTGATCATGGTTTGCATGTTGTCGACCTTAAACAATGCTTCTTGAATGATGCTTATTTTAAAATAATCCACACTCACTTCAGTTGCAGTTTTCCAAAGGTGAAGCGTTTTTTTCCTGAAAATGGGGAGGTTGCTACTTTTTCTGGTTAAATTGAACACATACTGCCTGATATTTGTGCCAGTGAGAATACCATCATTAATATTATCATTTTGCAAAGAATGCTCTGTTTTTAGAAGTATTAATTTGTTTATTAAATGACCCAATTTATTAAATTAAACTTTTTTTTTCTTTTCACTGTAAGTTTTTTTAAGATTTGTTTAGGTTCCTGTGCTTCAGAATATGTTCCAGAATTCATGAATTCAGACTTGAAATTTTCTTTCCTATGTCACATCCGTACTGCAACATCTGCAGCAACTGGTACAATGTAAACATAGTCCTGTGCACTCATACAAACCCAAAGGGTCATATCAAATGTCCTGGACCTTCCATTAATTTATATTTTTAATATCATATTCTTAATTGATGGCTAAACATGAACACTATAACTTAGAAATTATTACCATGAATTACTTCTACTAAAAAAACATCCATAGTTTATTGGAGTGCGTCAACCTCAATGAAATATAAAGCAAAATACTTGTTGGCTCAGATTTTGTGTGGCTAACAGTATCTTCTTCATAGTTCATTTTGTGTATTTAATGATTTTTTTTTTCTTATTTGTATGATTTTTTCCATGCAGCTAGAGGGGAGAGACAGTTACTGTTTCTGCAGATAGAAAGAGGACATCCATCTGAGATGGTAGAGGTGCTGAGGACAGAAGGAATACCTGAGGCCACATACATTCCCGTTGGCCTTGTTCCCTATGGAAATGTAGCTCAGAAAATTGTGTGTATCTACAGCTCCAGTTCCTTTGAACTCTGAGTTTGACAGGGGTTAAGAACCATTAAATCCCGGCAAGTTTCCTGAAAGTAAACATCTGTGTAGAGGGAGAGCTACCCTGTAAGTGTTTGAACAGAGCTCATATGGAGTGTGTATGAGCTCGCACACTGTTAGGCACCAGAGGATCTGCATGGGATAGGGCTTTTAATAAATATCCCAGCTGTGAGAAAACCTTCAGCTGTAGTCTATCTTTTCATGGAAATAGAGATGCAGAAAAATAAAACCGGTTGTCCCCTTCTTTGCTCATGAAATAGCAAATGCTCTGATAAGCTAGAATCTTTTCTTTTTGTTACTACTTATTTCTATATTTCTCAGTTTGGGAGTGGAAAATACATACTCATTTCAGTGAGGCTACTATAAGAAGGGAAATTGCTTATTTCCTCTTCCAAAAATTAGATCCCCCTGATCAGTCAGATTACTGCAAATACATTCTTTTTGTTTATTTTTTTGATCCCATAACATCCAATTAGTTTAGTCTAATCTCTTAGATCTAATCATGCAATATGTCTTCCTCGTGGGTGGAAAGTAAATTGTGCTTTATCAAAATATGGAAATAAATCGCTGGTCATTTCATTCTACCCCTTTTTTTCCTAAAGATGTTGATGCTGTTGATCAGCAACTATATATCTCCCAGACAAGATACCAATCAAGCTGGTCAGTCACAAGTGGCCTGTTCCTTTACATTGCGCCTACTTTCACAGTCTCCAACTGTGAGCATGCTTTCACAGCTTCAGTCTGGTTATTTAATATTTTATAGTTAAAAAGCCAGAGTTGTTAAATGAAACTGTATGATGTGTTTTCACTTAATGGCTTTATGCTTTGAAAGAATTAATCCATGAAATATCTTAGATTTTAGGGAAGATTGTCTCTTTAGGGTAAAGCTCCACGCTTGCGAATTGCATTTGATAATGTGAGGGACCTAGAAGGCCTGCTAAATCTTCTGCTTCAGAGGCTTTCTTACATGGAACAAACAGACTTCATTTGGTCAGACAGAATAACTGATGGAAGTTGGGGTTTTTTACAGATAATAAGTTCCTGTAAATTTCGTACATCAAGTTACATCATGCCAATATCTTTGAAGGCATGACATTTTCTCTGAATCTACAGTACACAAGCAGGAATAAAGGTTAATAAATCTACAATGCTAAAATTGCCAA
Organism: Psophia crepitans; assembly: GCA_013399095.1. NCBI lineage: Eukaryota > Metazoa > Chordata > Aves > Gruiformes > Psophiidae > Psophia > Psophia crepitans. The sequence goes on from VWZZ01004720.1 coordinate 466,336, forward strand.
AAATACCCCAGAATAAGTGGGCTTTTCATATAATGTCACAGCACAATTCTCCTAATTCTTCTTAACTTCATATTGTGCATTATTACAGTTGCACACAAACCCACCTGCAGCATCGATCTGACCTGCTGTGACAGATCCCATAGTCTCATGGAACTGTAGTAATTTGAATGCCCATTCTCAGGTCACAGCCCAGCAGAGCACTTAAGGCAACACTTAATTGCAAGCACCGGCACCTGAGAAGTCCCATTTAAATCAATAACTTACTTGGGCACTTATGTCTAAGCATGTGCTAAAGAGCTAAGCATGTCTTCTGTTGGAGGAGGAACTTCTGATGGTAAATGGTACGTAGTGTCAGTCAGCTTCAAATATCTGTATCGGCAGTACGTACTTATTCTCTTTTACTGGCACTTGACTGCTGTTTAGTTTCTTTGTTGCTTAGCAAAACAATGAAATCAAATGCTATAATACTTCATGCATTGCTGGATCATATGGTATTTTACAGTTGAATAGAGAGCTATGTTTTGTCATCTCTGCATTAATAGCATCGTTATCATTGGTTTTATTATTATGGCCCATTATATTATTTTACAAATGAGAAATTAAAGGCCCAGGCAGATTAGGTTTGGGATTCGTCTGCCCTAATTAGAAATCTCAAAGTTAGACTTCTCCAGACTGCAGTACTCACCATAGGCTTCTCTTCCTGTGTTCCTTGGGTCGGTACTGGGACCGACACTGTTTAACGTCTTTGTCAGCGACATGGACAGTGGAATCCAGTACACCCTCAGCAAGTTTGCCGACGACACCAAGCTGTGTGGTGCGGTCGACACGCTGGAGGGAAGGGATGCCATCCAGAAGGACCTTGACAGGCTGGAGAGGTGGGCCCGTGTGAACTGCATGAAGTTCAACAAGACTACGTGCAAATCCCTGCACATGGGTTGGGGCAATCCCAAGCACAGCTACAGGCTGGACAGAGAATGGATTCGAGAGCAGCCCTGAAGAGAAGGACTTCAGGGTGTTGATTGATGAAAAGCTCAACAAGTCCTGGCAATGTGTGCTGGTAGCCCAGAAAGTCAACCATGTCCTGGGCTGCATCAAAAACAGTGTGGTCAGCAGGTTGAGGGAGGTGATTCTCCCCCTCTACTCTGCTCTTG
>VWZZ01004720.1:467833-497978 GCA_013399095.1 Psophia crepitans
CTAGTGGAGGGTGTCCCTGCCCATGGCAGGGGGGGTTGGAACTAGGTGATCTTTGAGGTCCCTTCCAACCCAAACCATTCTATGATTCTGTGGTCATGCCATTACCTATAGATGCAAAATCATGACTCTGTGTCTCCTGACTCTTGGCTCCTGCCTGGGCAGATTTTTTATATCATCACTTTTTCCTTACTCCAGTAAGGGTAGAAGAGAGGGAAATCAGTAGATGTCACCTCTTTTCTCTCCTTTTCTTCTTCTCTCTCCTGCTTCTAGAATCATAGGGAATGCTCCTTTTAGATGCAATAGGATGCTAAGAGTGAAGAATGTCTCTGTGCATTTTTCTCAGATCGTCCTGAGCTGTGGGACAAGTGGAGGGCAATGTTGGCTGGTACTGACCGTGCAGGGGCAAGGGTAGCAGTGAAGCAGTTACAGATGTGTGGGGCAAGAAAAGGTCCAGCGTCCTCATCACAGCCTCACTCCAGGCATTGCTGCACTTCCCACCAACTACGTTGTAGGTCACGTTTGTATTTTATGGTGTCAGTACGTATGTTGTTGTTCTAGTCCAAGGCTTTGATGATTGTGCAGCAGTGAAATAAAACATGTAGCTTCTTGATTGCATTGATTTCCAAAAGTAAAAGCCAGTCACTGACCCATGGCAACATACTTTTTCTTCCACTGCAATGTGCTGCGCTGGGCTGTGGTCTCAGGAGCATTTCGTGCCGGAGCACAGAGAAGAAGCCCTGCACAAATCAGCAAAGCTGGGTCAGGCTGATAATTTCCTGGATCGGTGGATCAGAGAGATTGAACAGATGAATGGGTTTTGGTGTGGTTTTTTTCCATTGAAAGGAATTTCTTTTAACCCTATTGTTCATATCATCCAGCTGATATCAGTTCATTAAATGACTCGTTTTCTTCACAGAATTATGAATTTACAGTATACCTTGTAACTAAAGAATAATTTTCAGCATACTTGCAGGATGCTCCCACTTCATCAAATGCTGAATTCAACTTCACCTAAGAAAGTTTAGCCTCTAGTGTTTTTTCCATGTTTATTCTTTTTTTATCCCATTATCTAGGCAAGCAGACTAGCTAGTCTGAATTTTCACCTAAATATTTTTTCAATGTTATCTATAATTAATTTAACAGGCTTACAGATACGCAGAAAGAAGAAAGTAGTAAAACCAGGATTTGACTACCCAGCAGGAAAAGAAATAATCCTGTGTTTGTTCTTAGGCTGAGCTCCACCTCAGGTAAACTAAGATCTCAAGCCTTCTCTCAGCCTTAATTTGATTTGCTGAAGATGTGATCTCCGAGGATGTAACCGAGGGTTTTGCTCTGCCTTTACGCTGTGTTGTCAGGATAATGGCTGACCTCTCGTGGCAATAGGAGTAAACTGCTAGTGGATCGTGTGGGGCTCCTCTGGGAGCCGAGCGGTTTGCAAATGTGTAGTATGCATTGTTGTTGAAAAGTGAAAATCAATTAATGTAATGGAAAACGTATTTAAAAGAAATACGAGGCCGAGCATGAATTCGATTGCCTTTACAAACAATTTTTCTCGGAAGCAGAGGCTTACAATAAAACTTTCAGAGTCAGTCGCTGATGAACATCCATGTGTACAAGTCAATAAGGAACTTGGTACCTGGAAGAAATACACTTCTCTGCAACAGGCTCTGTGTATCCGGAAGGTTTGTATGGTTCTGCTCAGGCTGGTTGGTTCCCAGGCCATTTCCAATGCAAAGGTCTGGTTTTCTTCTCTGTGACTGAAATCTGCAAAGAACAGGGCTCAGCGAGGAAGGCGAATGACTCATCCGTTACACTCAGCACCCCTCCATGGCACACATATGCCTTCACACCAAGAGAGCTGAAGAAGAGAAAGGAAAAAATAAAGTCAGGGGAGACCACCCACCTTCTCTCTATAAAAAGGCTTTCCTGGTCATTAAGGCTTAGTCTTTATATTGGACTCACTCCAACTGACTGGGAGCCAAGCATCTTTTTTTGGAGAAGAGAAGAAATAGTGCATGGGGATCAGAATGTTAGTAGGATCTGACTGTGTAAATCAAATACTTCTGCATCATGTGTGCACTGACTCTACACTTTGGGAGAGATCTTTGGAAATGTCTAGATGCAGTTTAGCTACTCATTTGGGATACTGCTCAATGATTTGTTTTCCAAAGGTGGCTTATTACTTTCTGAGGAGCCAACCTCATCACGTGCTCCAACCTGAGACATTCGGGCTAACTTCAACGCCAGAAAAATGCTTCCACTGCTGAAAGGTGGGAAGCAGGAAGGTGGGGAGGCAACAGGGCCAGTGAAGGGCAGGCTCTGGGCTGGGCAGCAGTGGGCAGGGCAACAGGAGAAGCAGCATCACACTGGTGCAGCTGATAGCCAGGGCAGAGCACGGTGGCAGCTGCAGCAGAATCATGGAATTGTTTTGGTTGGAAAAGATCTTTGAGATCATCAAATCCAACCATTAACCTACAACTGTCAAGTCCACCACTAAACCATGTCCCTAAGCACAGCATCTACTTATCTTTTAAATACCTCCAGGGATGGTGACTCAACCACTTCCCTGGGCAGTCTGTTACAGTACTTCATAACCCTTTAGGTGAACAGATTTTTCCTAACGTCCAGTCTAAACCTTCCCTGGCACAACTTGAGGCCATTTCCTCTTGTGCTATTACTTGCTTGGGAGAAGAGACCAACACCCACCTCACCACAGCCTCCTTTCAAGTAGTTGTGGAGAGCAATAAGGTCTCCCTCAACCTCCTTTTCTCCAGAATAAACACCACCAGTTGCCCCAACTCCTCATAAGACCTGTTCTCTAGACTTCGTTGCCCTTGTTTGGACACACTCCAGTACCTCAATGTCTGCAGCAAGGGGCACAAAACTGGACACAGCACTTGCGGTGCGGCCTCACTAGTGCCGAGTACAGGGGGACAATCACTTCCCTGCTCCTACTGGCCACACTATTGCTGAAACAAGTCAGGATGCTGTTGGCCTTCTAGGCCACCTGGGCACACTGCTGGCTCATATTCAGCAGTCGACCAACATCCCCAGGTCCTTTTCCACCAGGCAGCTTTCCAGCCACTCTGTCCCAAGTCTGGGGGAGCTGCCTGGGTGGGGGTTGTGCAGTGGCTGCCAGCTCAACTTTCAGTAATCTTTTGTTGAATCCAGTGTTTTGTCTCTGGCATGATCACGTACACTAAAATGGCAAGATCTTGAGAAATGCAAAAATTTGGGTACAGAGCAAAAAAATGGAGGGACTAAAGTGTGGCACTGCTGTGTTAGCTGCTAGAAGGTTACATGGGCACAAGCAAAGACTGGAGAAGTCCATAGAGGAAAAAGCCACTGAGGGCTACTTCACTCACGGAAAGCACTTTGGGCTCAGAAGCCCCCAAAGCACCATGCTTTTGAGGCTGGAAAAGCCATGGGAGTAGTGGAGATGTCACTCTGTTTTGCTCTATTTCTGTGCTTTTTCCTCAGCCTCTGCTGATCACCGGTGAAAACTGAAAACTGGGTTAGCTGGATGTGTTGTCTGACAATAGGGCTGATGTTTTGTTCCTAGGTGACCTCCCCAAAGCCGGGGCTTGATGTTCTGAAAAGATTCAATTATCTATTCTTGTCCTGCACTCGTATTGCAGTGGTGAAAAAGGAGCACAACCAGGTTCAGCCTCATTGTGCAAACTCAAGAGCTCTCACAATTGAGCTTTGTTTCTTACTGAGGTGTTTGCTTACCTTTAAGCACTCCCATTTAAAACTATGTCATAGATACACCCACACACAGTTTTCAATGAAATGCCATTGTCACAGTTGTTGCCAGATATCATATATCTTTGTAATTGTCCTGGTTTCAGCTGGGATAGGGTTAATTTTCTCCCTAGCAGCAGATATAGTGCTGTGGTTTGGATTTAGAGTGAGAATAATGTTGATAACCCACTGATATTTTTGTTGTTGCCAGACAATGTTTACACCAAGTCAAGGACTTTTCAGCCTCTCATACTGCCCCACCAGCGGGGAGGCTGGGGGTGCACAAGAAGTTGTGAGGGAAGGGAGACAGGACAGCTGACTCAAACAGGCCAATAGGATATTCCATACCATGCCATATCATTCTCACTATATGTCTTGGGGGAAGCTGGCCAGTGGGTTAGACTGTGGCTTGGGAAATCGCTGGGCATCGGTGGTCTGCAGGTGGTGAGCAATTGTGCTGTGCATCCCATGTTTTGTATAATTTTTTACCATTGTAGTTGTTGTTGTTGTTGTTGTTATCATCATCATCATCATCATCATCATCATCATCATCATCATCATCATCATCTTCCTTTTCTGTCATATTAAACTGTACCTCAAACCACAAGTTTTACCTCTTTTTTTCCCAGTTCTCTCCCCCATCCCACTACGGTGGGGGGAAGTGAATGAACAGCTGTGTGGTTGTTTTAGCTGCTGGTTGAGTTAAACCGCTACAGTAATTGTGACTATTTTCTCTCTCTCTTTCATATTGTGACTCTGAATTACTTCAAGGCATCCTGAATTGTTTTTAAGTCCTGTTAGAGGACACCTTTTATAAATACTTAAAAGACCTTCTACAGACTATTGTATTTTCAAAATTGCTTGATGTGCAAGCAATTAAATGTTTACAGAAAGGGAAGCAATAAATAAAGAGAACTTTTATCTTGAAGGCTAATAGCAGCTGTCAGATGCTGAGCTTGTGTTAAATATAGTCTGATAGTACTTGTTCATATAATTAATAGGTGCCATACCATCTTATCTGATCTGGACATGGGAAGGACAGCGTTTGTGAACCAGCAGGTCTCTGCTGTTGTGATTGCTTGGCTAAGCCATGGCCTTGGTGCACTCCACAGTACTCAGATTGTGGTTCTAACCCTTTCCAGTTGACAGGGGTCCTCATGGGGTTATCTAGCCCCTGGGGCAGCCCAGTAACACTTTGTGTTGTAGATGCACACCTACTACCATCCAGGCTGTGGACGGCTGGGATATTAGCTTGCTATGCTCTAAATTCGGTGATCATTTCCCCAATATCATGGGACCCAAATGCTCTTCATCCACTTGCACTTTGGAAGGTCCTAAGAAGGAGAACCTGTCAGCAGGTCTTCCCCATCTCTTAATAGACTGTTTTCTGCTTCTGGGTAGCAAATGGAAAACATGACTCTGTACAAGTTCTTTGTGTGCAAGTGTGTGTTTGTTTATGTGTAGCGAGGAACACTGGGTGGTCCTGGTTTTGTGGAGTGAGCCCCTGGGGAACCCAGCCCTCAAGGCTCAAGTAACTCATGTATTTAACTTCTGAGAAACAGTCAGGCTTTCAGAAGTGATTGTTCCACCACATAAGGAGTCTAACAACAACTTTGACAAATACAATGGAGGTTGATTTAGGGTCATAATCACATCGAAGGCAATCATGAGGCTTAAAATTAATAAGACATGTAGTAAGCATAGCCTGAAAGCACTCCCAGTTCAGTAATCCTCTCAGAGTCTTAGCTTTTGAAGGATTCATGTAGCATTTAAGTTAATAATATATTGCTTAAAAATAGTTCTTCTTTTAGTAGCAAATGACAGCTGAATTTATTGTCAAACCTCCTAATTTAGGATTGTACTCCTGCTTCAATTGGAGTGTCCATATAGCATTAGAGAGGCTTCCCATAGCTCACCAGCTGGAAAGCCCAGGCTTCCTTTCCACTATCACCACAGTCATTTTGGCAGAGACAGCAAAGGGCTTTTCCTCCACTCCTTGGATCCCCAAAGCCATCCTTCTCATTCCAGGAGATAGTCCATTTCTAAACGTTATCATAATGCATTTAGAGTTTGGGGTTTGTCTCTCTGTCGATTTTTTCTTTCATGATTTCCCAAGGAAACAATATTTGTGTAATCCAGTGGGATTAATCCTGTATTAATAAACTGCTGTTTCTCCATCTCTCCTGGATTTTGAACTGTTCTTAGGGGAGAAGCCACTCCAGATCCTACAGGTTTCAGAAATATTAGCAGCTTGCTAAAGGTCAAAGACCCAAATTAGTGCTCTCCACTCAGAAAAATCCTGTCTTGTGAACTCAGTGGTGCAGGACCACAAAAACTGCCACAACACCAGAGCCTGTACAGTAGTAAGAGGCTGTGGAAGAGCAATGGATGTCCTCTGTGTTATTTATGAAGCCGTTTCAGGAGGGGAGCACCGAGGTTGCAAACACAAAGAGGATCTGAGGGTGCTGTGGTAGGGGCTCACACTGTGTCTGATGGGGAGCTGGCAGCATAGTGATGGGAATAACTGGTATTTGGGTGTGCTGTCATCATCACTGCAGTGGAGATGTATAAAGCACACAGCACACAAATTCAAAGGAGTCCAGATTTCATTAGTCCTTCTATTCATGAAACAGCTTGCTGAAAAAATAAATAGATGGGCAGAAGTTGGCGATGATACCAGCATTGTTAAATGGAAATGAACTTCCAGATCTCCTAAAGAGTGAAAACTTCTTTGATTTCTTGCAATTCCCCACATTCTGCTAACAAGAACCAGGTGAAATATTCATGAAGAACCACCCCTCCTCCCCAAATTAATCTAATTTAGAGATTTTTCAGCAGAATCTGCTGCATTTCCAAACTCACAGGAACCCTTTCTTAAAACTTTTATTTTTTTCTTAATTCCAGAGAATGCAAAGAGGATAAAAACCCTGTCTGGGGTGTAACAGTTAAAATTTTGTTATGAATTTGAAAATCACAAACCTTCCAGAGAAACCAGCAGTATCTGGTGTGTTGACTAAGTCAGTGTTTTTCAAGCTTTCCATTGTCTTTTCATTGTATAAACAAGAAAGCAACACCCAAAACAAACTCCAAAGGAAGTTCATGAAATTGTGTCATATAAATCCAGAAGAAAAATTTGCCACCACTTATAAAAGTTGAAGCTGATTGGTTTTTTCCCAGCTACTGACAAGCCACTGACTGTTTTTGAGCTTGGGAATCTGTTAGAGTGGACCTTAATTTCTAACCATGGCTGTACTTTGCTTAGGAGACGTATCGTCTAAAATACAAAGTATTATCTCCAAGTATGTCCTGCAGGGGTAGTACTGTTTCTTGCTCTCAGACAAAATTCTTTGAAATCCCCAGTCATGAAAAAAAAATAAATAAAATCTGAAGTTGTGTTGCTGACCATAAAGTATTGAGTCCTTTAAATGCTTGTTCACAGCATTAGATTAAACACAGGATATCTCAGGTTGGTGTGGTGATCCATACATTATATTCTACCAGCCTATTCTTCATCTTGGGTTTGGCAGGTGCTTCGTGAAGTCAGGTCATGCTGAAGGAACTGGCAGTGCCTAACAAGGCCGCTGGTTTCACATTGTGGTGCCCACACCTGTTGTTAGAGTGAGCCGTTTGAAGGGTGTCGGATCATTAAATTAGGCTTGTTAGAACACAAGCTAGGAACAATGCCGTTTGAGAGAGGTTTAAACAACAGGGCATTAACAGATACATCCCCTTGTCCACTGCTCCTTGCAGGTGGGTCCTTGCCTCAAGTTTTGCTTGGTCCAGCTGTTTTTTGACTTTCTGAGCTCTGCCAGTCCCTGGCAGCCTTGTCAGACACCTTGGAGACACCGGGAGACTCCTGAGGAAACTAAGGGGGACTGACACTGCCAGGCCACGGCGATAACAACGGTAGTTTCTTATGCTACGGGACTAGAATCACGATCCTTTTAACCTGCAAAGTTTCCAAGAGTCTGTAATGCCAAATGACTTCTGCTTTTAAAGAAGAGAGAAGAGAATGAACTCTCAAATTGGCATAACTAGCAGACCCATTAGCCCCAGCTCAGCTCAGACCTGGCAGAGGAGGGCCATTCTTGGTTGATTTCACACCCAACCTTTTGCAACAAGCTGCTCTGCAGCAGTAACATGTCAATGATCGTGCTTACCCTATCAGAGGTCATTTGTATGTCAAGCATCTGCTTTTTGTAATGTGAAAATTATCCCTTGTGTAGTGTAACTTACCCCTCCACCCACTGGAGCCCATTAGTAGCTTTACTTTTAGGGAAACAACACGTGGTTTGGGAAATAAGGGTCAGGAAAGAGGGATTTCATAGCTTGGGTTCTAGATGGATTACTCAAAACAAATGCAGCTTTCACCGTTGCTCTGACAGTGTCTCAGGTCTCAAATTCCAGCTAAAAATCTACTCTGGAAGCTCCCATGTTATCGCTCTTATTACCATTCTGCTAAAAGAACACTGGAATAAGCTCGGGGTTGCTAATTAGAAGAATAAGTACACGGAGCAGTACTGCAACAAGATCCAGTACTCCTGTTGTGTCGTATATATTTATTCTTAAATCCCTTATGAAAATACAGGCTGGGAGGAGTATGGATTGAGAGCAGCCCTGAGAAGAAGGACTTGAGGGTGTTGACCGATGAAAGCTCAACATGAGCTGGCAGCGTGCACTGGCAGCCCAGAAAGCCAACCGTGTCCTGGGCTGCATCAAAAATAGTGTGGCCAGCACCTCGAGGGAGGTGATTCTCCCCCTCTGCTCTGCTCTGGTGCAACTCCACCTGCAGTACTGTGTCCAGCTCTGGGGTTCCCAGGACAAGAAAGACATGGAGCTGCTGAAGCGAGTCCAGAGGAGGGCCACAAAGCTGGTCAGAGGGCTGGAGCACCTCTCCTATGAGGACAGGCTGAGGGAGCTGGGGTTGTTCAGCCTGGAGAAGAGAAGGCTCCAAGGAGACCTTACAGCAGCCTTCCAGTACCTGAAGGGACCTACAGGAAAGCTGGCGAGGGGCTGTTTACAAGGGCAGGGAGTGACAGGACAAGGGGGAATGGGTTTAAACTGAAAGAAGGGAGGTTTAGATTAGATATAAGGAAGAAATTCTTCCCTGTGAGGGTGCTGAGGCACTGGAACAGGTTGCCCAGAGAAGCTGTGGAGGCCCCATCCCTGGCAGTGTTCAAGGCCAGGCTGGATGGGGCTTTGGGCCACCTGGTCTAGTGAAGGGTGTCCCTTCCCATGGCAGGGGGGTTGGAACTAGATGATCCTTGTGGTCTCTTCCAATCCAAACCATTCTATGATTCTATGATAATTTTAGTTTTCAAAATTTCCCATTGTTTTATGTGTGTATGGCTTTTATATATACATGTATATAGATACGTAATAGAATTTACTTTCCCACCACTTCTAGTGTGAGTGTAACTTGCTAGGTGTTTTGCTCTGAAAGTTTGTAATAGACCCCTAGTGATACTTTATAAATATTTTAAAACACAATTTATACCCTTCATATTTACACCCATGAATTGCTCATTACTTAGCACACCTTTCCTCCTGTAGGCAAACAGCAGTGGTTGCCACACTGTTTTAAAATGAAAGCTGTCCAGATAAAGGCGGGTTTCATTAATGAATAACTGCTGTGATATTGCACTGCAGGGTGCTAGCAGCTTGGTTGGAGGTGGCTTTTAACAAAGATTTTTCACCTTTATCAGAATTGCATGGGTGCAAATGAAAGCAGATAAACCTCACCTCATCTGCAGAAAAACTTTTGCTTTCATAACAGTATCTAATATTTACCTAATACCTTTCATCCCGAGCAATTTACAATTAATTAATCTTCATAACTCTCTTGCTAAAATAAAAGCATTGACAAAATGATGCTGCAGAAGGTAGGCTCATTGCCCGGGATTTGCCTCTAACACAGACAAAGTACTGTGTTATTAAAAACTTCATACTTAATTCCATTTTTCAGTGTGAAGAAAGATCTTGATAGCAAATAACCTGTAGGCTGAACCTAGGCAAGATACCTTGTAAAGGTGCCTGCAGGACACTGACTGCAGGATCATACTGCAGGGTCTCTGCGCCCTTTATAGGGAAAGCAGGCGAATAGGGGGCACCAGCTGAAGCATGCAGCACCTTCAGTTATGTCAAATTTCTACCATTTTATGTCTACCATTACTTAGGTCACAAAGAAAAGATGATCAAGGTGATAAAAGATGAGGAGAGCTGTGGGTTCATCATTTTAAAATTTTCTGCAAATAGTTGTAGTTCACTCTTTCAGTAAGCCCTTATTGTAAGCCTGCATCCTTCCCTTATTTCCAGGCAGGGTTGGGGATGTGAGATGTAGGGCTGGGACAGGCTGGACCATTCTTCCTTGAAGGCTGTTTGGAGAATTCGGGTAGTGAACAGCAACTCTTTCTGTCCCCGTTTTCTCCACCAGCATGTAAAACATTTGTGCTCAATGGTGTGACTCTCTACCGACTACCAAAATTACAACAGGTAAAATAAAAGGTGTCTGTATTACATTTAGGTCCTTGTGAAATCAGGTCTTCTACCCGTCTTCTTCCGGGTTAATGTAAGGAAAAACTTTTTCACCGTGAGGGTGACAGAGCACTGGAACAGGCTGCCCAGAGAGGTTGTGGAGTCTCCTTCTCTGGAGACATTCAAAACCCGACTGGACGTGTTCCTGAGTGATGTGCTCTAGGTGGCCCTGCCTTGGCAGGGGGTGTTGGACTAGATGATCTTTCAAGGTCCCTTCCAACCCTTGTGATTCTGTGATTCTGTGATATATTTTCTAATTTTGATGCAGAAAGGAGTCACATCCTTTCTGCAAAGAGCCTCAGCAATATCTTCAACTCCCTTCTGCATCCATGGGACTTAGGAAGTGTGGAAGGAGGCACGGCCAAGCTTGGTGTGTATTCTCCCTGATCCTAAGGAGTTTACAAAGAAAATATATGACGTTTTAACCCATACTGACCTTTTTGCAGCAGGAAACCTGCTCTGTCTCCTCTAAGAGCCTCCTTTGCCTTCAGTGTCATTGCTCCACAGCTGTGCTACTACCCACAAGCTTAAATGTCAGTGACTAGGACTCAAATGGCCTGAGATCTTCTTCAGTTTAACTGCGAGAAGGAGGAGCTTTGTAAACACTCCTCAGAGCAAATGCACCTTTAACCTGCATCTTATCACAGTAGTGCAATGTGATACCAGTGTCCACGCACTTTCAAAAGACCCCGGGGTATTTCTTTTAAAGAAAGATTTTGGAGATGATCTCAGGCGACATTTCTGTGCTGAATAAGGGAGAGAAAAAAAAAAAAAGAAAGAAAAAGAAAGAAAAGGAGTAGAATTGTCTTTTACAGTAATCGCAGCTGAGATTTTCACATAGCCACCTGCCTTCAGGGCCCAGAAACGTAAGAGAAACACCAAGGGCATGTGGTGGGCCCATCAGACTGTGCCACCGTGGAGGAGAAGGAAACTCTGCAGAGCCAGCAGAGCAATGCGGGAGAGTCTCCAGGGCAGAGCTGCCACTTACTCTCTCCTGAGGCCTCTGCCATTCGTTAGCAGTGCTAAGAGCTATCCACCTCCTCGGCGAGAGCACAAGGGCTTTGGAGACCTTTCCCTGTGACTGAAGTGCTATGGAAATCACTTGAATTGCAGTTCTCCAGTAGACAAGGCTCTGTTTTAATATTTCTGCACTTGTACAATACATGCACTTAATTCAATGTGCCTGCAATACGAAAGGACATTGTATTGGTATAAAACGCTACAAATCATAGTTCTGGCTATACTTTATGCCTCCTTAAAATAATTTGACTCCCTCACACTCACTCACCCCCCACCCCACTCCCTACGTACACATGCCCTTTCTTGATCCTGTTAATAACTTCAGGTAGATTAAAAAAAATTAGTGGGATTTAAAATTGTACAAAATGAGAAGGTGTCCTACTTCAATAACCTAAGCACTAAATGTATGATTAAAAAGCTTTCATTTAAGTAGTCCCTTCTGGGTCTTAAATACAGGACAATTCATACAAAGGTGAAATTAATGGGATATTTCTGGTTAATGCTGAAGTTCAGTTTTCACATGACAGAGATGGGCAAGCGAATTTAACTTCAAAGGTCCTCATTAAGAAAAAGAGCAATGGCAAGAGAAGTAATTATGCCTCTTTTAATTATGCGATCAGAACCTTGCTTTTTAAAAGTGATGGATTTAGAAACATGATCTTATAAATAGAGACTTTTTGCAAAACAAAGTAACCTCTTCTCAGCCCAACATCCAACCAAATACCCAAAACCTTAAAAGTCTGGCCTGGAAACACAGATTTGTCTCAGGCAGTTTTTGTGGATTTGGCTGTGACAGAACACGTGAAGAGTCACAATTCACAACCATGATTTAAGTTCTACTTTCTGTTTCATTTCCCTATTTGCAATTACCTGTATCCTTCACTTCTATGGGCTCTGTAGGCAAGGAACCTCAGGGTTTTCAACTCTCCTGTGGGTTGCTGAAACCAAGCAAAACCAAAGGAGGACTTCCCACTTGTTTTTAAATTGCATTGTTTGGGTGCTTTATGGCTCACTAAGTATTGTTCATCACAAGTTTTAACGCTTTTGGTATTCAGATTTGTTAGGATTTTGTAGGAAATTTGAGGAATTTCACACCTGGCCCAGGCTGTGTTTGCTCTCTGAAGTGTAAGTTTCCGTTTTCTGAGTACTAGAATCTTTCACATTTACAAACCCAGCAAGAAATGTATGTCTAGACCATAAATGGTACTGTAATACCATCATTTATATTACAACTGCCTGAGCAAATAGTGGTGTATAGTCCTTATTTTAAGCCTGCCATTGGAAATTGGGGTTCTTCACTTATTCCCTTCCCTTTCAACAGCCCAGGCTGCAAGGAACCTTGAAAGATCATTTTGCCCAAACTTTTGTGGGAAAGGGAGCTTGGATGAGATTATCCAGCACCCTGTCCAATCACCTCTTGAAAACCTCCAGCAATGGGGACTCTCCCACATCCCTGGGGAGGCTGATTCAGTGACTGATTTTTCTCACTTAAAAAATGTCTTTCTTCTGTTGAGACGAAACTTCTCCCACTGCAGATGTACCCGTTGCCCGTTGTCTTCTCCATGTGGTTCCTTGTGAAAAGAGAGCCTCTGTCCTCTTTGTAGGAGCCCTTTAAGTACTGGAATACTGTGACGGGGTACCCTCTGAGCCTTCTCTTCTCCAGGGAGAAATGGCCTCTGTCAGTCTTTCCTCATAGGGGAGGTTCTCCAGCCCTTTGATCATCTTCATGGCCCTCCTGTGGACCATCTCCAGTCTGTCCATCAAGATGAAGTCCATCTTGATCTTCCCCAGGTTTTGTTTAACTGTGTCATTGGTGCCCACATGGAAAAGAAGTAGAGGATATTAGTCTGCTGGTGCAGTTTCTCCCTGTGAATCCTGCTCAGTGGTTTTACCTGCTGCCGGACGCCTGAGAGGTGTTTGCACGCCCTTCTCGCAGGGCTCCGGGCGCCTGGCACACCCTGGGGGCCAGTTACACACGGCTTCACCCTTGCACTCTGGCCTCTGCCATTATAACCCTGCGGAAATCACTTCTGCGTGCTCCAATTAAATGGCCTTACATTTTATTTCTTATCAATATCATTTATTGTAATGAAGAGAGGTTACTCACTTGAATACTGCTAAATTCAAACAGGAAGGGGGAAAAGGATCAAATCAACAGAATGTTTAATACTTTGGCAAGTACAGAAGTTAAATAATTTGCTCTAGAAAGGCGCTATCAGTTTTTAAGAGCCTGCCTCCTCTATTTAACCTCTGTGTCTTTCGACAGAATTTTGATTTTATATACTTTTAAGAGCTTTCATTTTGTGAAATAAATGCAGTTAAACATCTGTTTCCTGCAAAATATTATGGGTCAACAGGTTTGGATTATTTCAATTCATAGAACTATAATCATAGCTAAAATACTTTGTAAAATTGATTTAATTGGGTTACTGGGTCATGGCATTTACTATTGCTAGCTGTAAAATAAGCTTACTGTAAAATAGCTGAATTTTGCTCAAAATTATCTACTAAAGGCACTGTTTTTAGTATATGTGAGATGAGAAAGATTTTTAACAGGTCACATCACTGAAAATTTGTGCTTACTCTACATGGATAATGCCATTTATAACAGACACCTGTTTTGCTTGTGGGTCTCTTTCTGCAGGTGTTTTTGAATTGCAGTTTTACTTCCAGGCTCCTCATAACTGACAGTATTTATTAAAGTAAAATTTATTTTTATCGAACTGGTTAAGTTGTTTTGTGAGGAAAACATAATTTAATCAGCAGAATTCTACAAGTCAAGCTTATTTTTAGAGCCTTAAAAGACAGTATGCCCTATGCATGTACAAAAATAAAGCTTGCCACTGAAACATGTTTCCTGACTGTTGAAATTCTGGACTACACAGCAATTTTTATCAGATTTTTATTTTGCTATAGATTTTTTTTTCTGTATGACATCTAAAATAACCACAAAACACAAACCTAGGCAGGAGCCAGCACAGAGCAGCACAGTGCACGTTGTGCATTACTTACAAAGGAGCTCATGAAAATTAAGTGGGAAATGCAGGTTCTCACATGCTATACAGAAATAAATACATGACATTTCTCAAAAGGTCCTACCACCAGCAGGAAAATTTCTGATAGGAAAATTCAAATGATCAAAAAAGTTGGAAACTTCTAATGGTCCTGCAACTCTCATTTGCATTCCTCCTCACTGTAGGAGGTATGCGGGGGGGACAAGTGGCAAGAATATGTGCCCACTGTGGAAATTCTGGGTGTTCTAGGCATGGGGAGTGGTAAACACTGTGTTTTATATGTAAGTTTCTAAAAAAATCCAGGAGTGACCCTGTGAGAATTAGGCAGTTTCTTGGACATGAATGACAGGGGCACCCCTGCCTCTTTCCTTGTCCACTGGTGCACAGTGGCTCAACTCCAGCAGGACAGATGGTTGTACTTCCCGGGTCTGACGTCCTCCATGGGTGTGGGAGAAGGAGGCTCTGATGATGCCCCAGTTAGCTAACTCAAGCTGTTCTATAAAAAGGGCGATTTTTTTTCTTGAACAATGTGTTGTCCAAGAGCATGTACATGATCTGAGCTTAGCTGATGCCTGCTCTGAACAGCTTAGATGCTTCTCCGCATGTCTTCAAAGCACAGTGCAGCTTTGGTGTCTGGCACCACAATTCTCCTCCAACCAAAGCACTGCTCAGCATTCGTGGCAAGTCCTACTCAGCTGCTTGCATCCTTCATACTCTGTAATGGAGACATCTGTTGGTTTGAAAGTCCTTCAGGGCTGATGTGGTGATTAAGAATAACTAGTGTGAGTTGAATTTGAATGTGAAATGAAACAGGAATTAAGTTCCTAAGCAGCTTTGAGGATCTGTGCCTGAGCTCATAAAATGCAATTAATTAGTGACTAACTGGAGACTCTCTAGGGCTCTTCCATCCTTGAGGTTTCAGTATGATATCTCCCCTCCTTTGCCCATATTGCATGCTCTGAAGTCATTGTTATGCCAAGGAGGCAGGCAGACACATTTACTAGCTCTTTTATCCAGCATAATTCCACGTAAACTGTAGCACACACGTGTTACTGTGGCTTGGCAGGGAAGAGCAGGACTGAATGCTACCAGACCTTAACCACTGACAATTGTTATGGCATTGCTTAACCTTTCCTAGTCTGGAGAGCCCTGGCATCCCTTATGGATTACTAAAGCTGATGGAAGTTCATGAACACCATTGGAATGTTATTAACACTTTTACTAAGATTTAGATCCCTTTAAGTGTCCAAATATGGCACTCCAAGCCAGTGCTCAAGCAAATTAGAAGCAGAAATTCCAGGAAAGAGGAATTTGTTGATGATATAATGCTGTAAGTGTCAACAGATGTCATTCTTTATAATAAGGCATGTGGCTCTAATTTGGCACTTCTTGCCATCAGGAGGAACTTCTTAAAGAGCAGATGTCACTTCTAATCCTGTCTTACATGGGTGCCTGTGCCCCATTAAAACTGGCACACCAGTTCAGAAGTAGGCATTGTGCCACTAGAGCAGATGGTCATGAGCACAAGATGCGTTACAAAATTGGTGTTTCTAGAAATGCGGATGCTAGAACTGAAGTACTACCCAGTAACATCAAAATCTTCCTACCCAGGAAAATTCCCCCTAAGTAGGCTCATACATGTCATTAATGCATTAGTACTAGCAGAAAAGGGATGTTATCTGTATCTTCTTTATGGTAGTTCTAACTTCTGTGCAACCACTGGTGACCCCAGGGGCCATTCTGGCAGCTGAGGACATTGGAACGTAGGTGTGTTCTTGGCAAAAATACCATCAATACTTGGTGTTACTTTGACAGCTATAGAGTGCCTTGAAACTGTTGCAGTGTGGAGGACTACTCTGCTGGGCAACAGAGGGGAGAAGTGGCCCTCAGACCTGTATTCGTCCATCTCCTCTGTAAGACAGTGTATGACTCTCTGCAAGACACATAACGAAGGAAAAACCATGCTCCTGTTTTAGAATCATAGAATCATAGAATGGTTTGGGTTGGAAGGGACCTCAGAAATCATCTAGTTCCAACCCCCTGCCATGGGAAGGGACACCCTACACTAGACCAGGTTGCCCAAAGATCCATCCAACCTGGCCTTGAACACTGCCAGGGATGGGGCATCCACAGCTTCTCTGGGCAACCTGTTCCAGTGCCTCACCACCCTCACAGGGAAGAATTTCTTCCTAATATCTAATCTAAATCTCCCCTTTTTTAGTTTAAACCCTTTCCCCCTTGTCCTGTCATGACATGCCCTTGTAAACAGCCCCTCTCCAGATTTCCTGTAGGCCCATTCAGGTACTGGCCACAATTAGGTCTCCCTGGAGCCTTCTCTTCTCCAGGCTGAACAAGACCAACTCCCTCAGCCTGTCCTCGTAGGAAAGGTGCTCCATCCCTCTGATCACCTTTGTGGCCCTCCTCTGGACTTGCTCCAGCAGCTCCTTGTCTTTCCTGTAATGAGGACCCCAGAGCTGGACGCAGTACTCCAGGTGGAGCTTTTTGTTTAATATAGAGAGTAACATTTTTCCTAAAGCACTCATCCTAAGTCAAACTTGGCTTGCATTGAAGACAACGATTCAGTTGTCTTCACTGTTATAAAATACAGTATTTCTTACAAATTCAGCCTTCAGTAACATTTCATTGCAGTAAATTTACCAAACATGGGATTTTAAAAGATCTGTTGCTTGGATATAGCTACTTATTTTGTCTCCCAAGATGAACTTGCTGAGCAGAATTTAAATATTTAACTGATAGGTAATATGTTCTTCTTAATTTTGTCAGCAAGTAGAGCTTCCAAAACCACAATGAGTACTTGCTTGTCTTCAAGTGTACCTCAGGTGGTAAGAACCAGCCCCTCTTACAACTAATTCATAGGGTTCGGTAATTATACAATAAGATCAGGTTACTCTGATCTGATCTTTTAGAAATGTCAGTCCATATGTCTAGGAGAAGCTTACAGCAGATATGTTTCTCTTTTCTCAGTTAGACTGGCAAATATGTCCTTGGTGTGTAGTCCTACTGCGTCAGCTCCTCAGGGTACCACACGAGACACTTCAGCAGAGTATTCATGATGTGGGATGTTTCTTGGCACTGTGATCAAACACTGAACGAGGAAAGTTTTCGGGGAAGATTTGGTCACGAATGGCTTGGCAGTTCAACTCCAAGTTGTGCCAAGAGAGAGCCCTTTCAGAAGGCAGATACGCAGTGATGTCTCAGGCCCATTTAAAAATGTCTGCACGGTCCAGGTGTCTTTGGCAAGATTCCAATAACCTTACGTTATCCTTTCTGACAAACATTACGATTGATCAGCAAAACACTAAACTGTACTCTATATCCTATGGGGCTTTAATTAGCCAGCTATAGAAACCAGCTCAGCTAGCCAAGCAGCTGTACAATCTGCCAGTGGTAGGCAAAGCTGTCACCAACACACAGTGAAATTTTATTCCATAATGAAATGCTCATCTTGCCTGGTAGAGTTGTAACATTTCACGAGAGCTCAAATAAAATGCATTCTGTGATCCAAAGTGTGGCACAGTCAGCAAGTTGTCTGCAACTCCCACATACAGAAATTTTACTTCATGGTGAAATTTTCACCTTGACCAGTGAGGCTTGTAACACTTCAGTGGGGAGCAGCATGTAATTCCACTCAAGTAAGAAATCCATTTAGCTGGATCCTAAAATGTGTATTTTAATTGGTGAGAGGAAATGAATAAGTTAGTATTGACACAAGGAAGTGCATCAGCAGAAGGCTGTATTTCTACTATCTATTATGTATGAAGGGCACTGAAGATTTGTCTGTGTCCTAAAAATGAATCTAGATTTCAAAAACTCTGAGTCATCAGAAACATTAAAACCTGTAAATAAAGGAGCTTCAGTTCCACTTGGTGAGGCAAAACATCTCCACTGCTCTTCAATTTGCTTTGGTGCAGGTGAGGCTAAGCTGAGTCACCTCTGTCCCAGGCCGGGAACACACACAGCCCAGCTTCGGCAGATGCTGCTTGGCTGCAAGTCCGGCTGCGGTAGCGAACGGGGGAGAGCCTGGAAGCCAGGCTAAGACCAGCCTCCTGATCCCTCACACTGTTCTCCACACTGTGGTTGTGGTTTTAGTCTGCTCTAATGCTCTCAAGAAGAGCTGCTAGGGTTATCCTGAGCTGTGTCAGGATGAGCCAGCCTACCCCATTTGGCCTACTTTTATCTAGCAGCGTAGATACAGCTTGACAGACCAAGTCTCGGCTAAAGGTCATGTCTGCAAGGGCATCCAGCAGTGAGTAGGGTTGTCAGTGCCGCCCTGGCAGTGCAACTGCCGGTTGAGTTAGGAAAGTGTGCCTGAAGGGGTGATGCTTCCCCCGCCCTGCCAGAAACACCACCTGTGTCATCTGGAAGTATATGACCCAGCTTCTGGCTGCAGGAACCGTCACCCACAGTTGGAGGTGGAGGAGCCTGCCAGTGCACCTGCACAGAGGTGCTTTTGCACTTCTGCTGATGGGTGGCTTTGCAGGGTTCCCACCCTTCAGGTGCCCCAACAGCTATCTGCATGGTCTGATCTGAGGGACCAAGACCATCCATAGCAGGTGCTATGGGAGAAAAGTGCTTAGCTTTAGGACTGGAGGGCAATGGGAGAAGGATGGACATGCAGCGATCTCTTACAGATGTAAGTGGTAGTGTACAAAAGCCACGACCGATCACATAGCTGTCATAAATCGTCAGTTCTGGCACCAAATTCCCTCCCTGGTGATAAACAGACTGTCTCAGAGGTAGTCATGTTCAGTGCAGAGACCCAAAGGCATCTGAAGCTCAGAGAGCTGACTCCTGTGCTGACAGGCACCGTAGATTTGACTCCTCATTTTGGTGACAATTACTAAGCTCAAAATTCAGGTTTCAGTCTTGAACGCTAAAATCAGTTTTTATAAAGGCATGTGGGAATACACAAACTTCTTCTAAAATAAATCTTGAGGGTTATTGCTCAAACAACTTCCTCTGAGCTTAAAAAAACTGCAATGGGAAAAAGTACTTTGAGGCAAATAAGCTAGGTTGTCTGAACATCAGTCCTTATGCCTCTTCTTGTTCTGGACAGAAAAGAAACCTGTCACCAGCTTGTCCATCCTGATCTATTGCACATTTGGCCTCATGTATCAGGAAATACCAGGCACTGGCTCTCAGCAAAGCCAAAAAACAAATTAGGCAGCTAGTAATCCCGTCTATATCACATAACATCGTAATAGCAAGGCAATTCCTCAGGACTAACGATCACACTGTAACGCTTGGTCAAATCACTGTTTCAGCTTGAGCTACAGAGCTGTACATTTAATTGTGTCTCTTGATAATTACACTGTGAAAAGTTATATTGAAATATACTGTGTTGAACTTTAAGAGTAACCCTTAAAATAGTGAAATAAAAAGCTCAGCTGACAGGTTGCATATCTTGTAATCAATTTATAAAAATTACTTACCACTTTACAGGTAAAAATCAGAAATAAAGAGTGGTCATTAATTGAAGGATGGGCAAATGTTCCCACTTAGTGAAAAGTGTGTCTTGTGGGTTTTTGTTTTATACATTACCTGATTATTCACAGTAATTTAAGTATTTTCCTTATCAGATCATTACCCATGGCAGTGATTTTTTTTTTTTTATTTTGTGCTTGTGTTTGTGCTTGAGAACTGGGACACAGAAGTGCAGTCTAGTAAAACCCAGAGGAATAATACACCCCAATGTTTTGCAGATGAAAGAAGTTGTTCCAGCCTCATACATCATCAGATTTTCCTGCTTGCTTTCTCAGGCTGTCTCTGCTATTCCCTTGCTGCGTGAGTTTGGAGAGCAGCTCAACTCCTTCCTTATTTGTAAAGCCCTTTGAGTTCTGTGCCTGGAAAGTGCTTTAGAAATGCTCAGTGTGCTCCATGCTGCAACAGCTAGACATACCTTTGTTGTCATTAAACTTGGCGTCAAGTAGTGTCTAAGGATCTTTAAGATGGAAAGAGCTTGCTATTACCTTGAGTAAATGTTTGTGCTTCAGTGAACATTCATGATGCCAGCACGTTTTCAGTGTCTCGGGTGTGATTACAGCTCCAAGCCCACTGCCAGCACAGCAAAGGCTTGACCTGCCGTGGAAAGCTGGAAGCTCACGCCGTTTCGATAGGCTCCACATAGCAGCCCACGCGATAGAGAGCTGCAGAAGCAGCTGCAATCATGCTTTGATACTCTTTTGGGGTCTGTTTTTCAGCGAAAGAGAGACCCATAGGCTTCTGTCAGACCCAAGTTCTCCAACAGAAGGAATTGTTATTGGCCTGGAGTGCAGGCAGGGAGAGCTGTGGCTGTGGGCCTCCAGAAGGCAGCCCTTCCTATTGCTGTCTCTCAGAGGAGAGGACCTGCCCATACAACCTGACTTAATTTCATGTCCAACACAGAATTCCCCCTACACATGGTCCTGCTGGTTTTGCTGTTGTATGTAATATCATACTGTATTTCCATGCCTATTTACAAATTTTGTAAATAATTCCAGAAAAGGAACACTTACAAGAGACACAAACGCCTACTGACGCACACAAGAGAGCTTTCCTCTTCTGAGGGGCGAGGAGCCCCTGGAGCAAGCTGCTGCAGGGCAGGGCCAGATGGTGAAGAGGGCGATGGCAGATAGGCAGAGAGGGTGACTCAAGCCATCTGGGAACCAGGGTGGTTTTGGTAATGGTTTGCTTTGAACACACAGCCTACAGTATGTTGCCAGCCCTGACTTCTGCATGTCTTTACTGGCATGACAGTGTAGGGGATGAGCGGGTGCAGGTGGGACTCTCCAAAGTACTTGCAAGTCTTCAAACACCTTTTCTTCTTCCCTGAATTTTTTTACAAGCAGAAGAGTAGGATTCCTTGGGGCTTATAACAAGGAGATGATAAAAGTGAGGCTAAAGGCCTTTAGCTCCAGCAGATCGTTAATAATCTGTTAAATACTCTACTGCAAAGTCAGCAGCGTTGCTCCTTGTAGAGCACAGACTCTGCAAAAATACTGGGTGTTTTATGTAGAAGCACCCAAATGACTTGCCAGGTGCTTCAAAGGCAAGCAAGGAGTCTCTCCTGGTCTGGATAAAATGCGAAAGTAGAATAGTAGGAGAAGAGGTACGATACAACAAAGGATGTGATCACCTGGAAACTGTTCACGCGTTGCTCATCTGGTGTTTCTGTACAGGCTTTTTCTGAAAAATAAGAACGGGTATTCTGGGAGGGCAGATGCTATTGAGTAACCTGATGCAGGTAATAGTGGAAGGCGATATCTCATGATGAACTGACAAGTACCATCTGATGAATAATCTTTCTGATTTTCCTTCAGGGGGTGAATTCCTCCAAGTAAGTGAAAAACCTTTATTTTCCTCTTAGATCATGAGGAATATGCATTTTTCTCTATCTTAAATTTAATTTCTTCTTTGAATGCTATTTGAAAAGTGGAATCCAGCACCATGTGTAGCAGGGTGGAGCTCACCTTGTCCTCCTCCTAGGGCAGCTGTCCTAGTGATATCCATGGAAGTAGCAAACATTTGCGTTTTGGGGCATATTATACATGGACATGTTGTTGTACCCCACTGTGTCTTTCCAGACTCCATCTCTGAGTGAACAGCAAAGTGGGAGGCATTGCCTCCTGTGTTAAATATTGACCTTATAAATCCTGGATATATTGATACTGTTGTTGTGGTGCGTTGACCCTGGCTGGCTACCAGACTCCCACCCAGCTGCTCTCTCACTACCCCTCCTCAACAGGACAGGGGAGAAAATAAGATGGAAAAGCTCATGTGTAGAGATAAAGACAGGGAGATTGCTTACCAATTACTGGAACAGGCAAAACAGACTTGACTTGGGGAAAACTATTTAATGTATTTACAATAAATATAGAAGTGAATGATGGGAAAAAAAGACAAAAAAAATCTAAACCAGCTTCTCCCCTGACTCCTTTTTCCCAGGTGAAATGTAACTTCTTCCTTCCCAACACCTCTGCCTCCTCCATCCCACCTCCCCACCATGCAGTGCAAGGTGGATGGGAAATGGGGGTTGCGGTCAGTCAATGGTATTTCCTCTCTGCTCCTTCTTCCTCCTCACACTTTTCCCCTGCTCCAGCATGGGTCTTTACCATGGGCTGCAACCCCTCAGGATAAACCTGGTCCTGCATAGGCTCCTCTCCTGCCAGGAGCCTGCTCCTGTGGGAGCTTTTCATGGGCTGCAGCTTCCTTCAGGGCATGTCCACTTGCTCCAATGTCAGGTCCTCAACAGGCTGCAGTGTGGATATCTGTGCCACCATGGTCCTCTCCACAGGAGTGAGGGAAATACCTGCTTGAGCTTGGTCTTCTCCAGGGGCTGTGGGGAACACCTCCTTCCCCCCCTTCTTCTCTGCCCCTGGTGCTCACAGGGCTGCTCTCCCAGTATTTTCCTCACTCCTGCCTGCAGGGCAGCCATTTTCCCAGAGGTGCCTCCAGCTGGCAGATGGTCCCAGCTGTGACCTGAGGTGGGTCCCTTGGAGCCTGCTGGAACCGTCTGGAACCCGCTGGAGCTGTCTGTACCTGGCATGGGGCAGCCCCAGTCTCTCCTCACACAGGCTGCCCCTGCAGCCCCTCAACAGCTTCCCACAGACACCCAGTGCCACAGAGATGCAGCTTGTCTCCCTGAGTCCATTTCTTATTAAAAGATCGAAAGCTGAATATTTTTTTCTTTTGCTTTTCTTTCTCCCGAAGGGGTTTGTCCGCTCGTAGCACGAGGTGCACAGCGGGCTCCCTGCAGGCACCGGGCATTTCCGATTCAGGAGACCCGATGAGGCCGTGTTTATCAGCTCTCCCACTCACTCATTTCTGTAATTAGCAGGCCTCTTATGCTGTGTTTTAGACAGCAGAAGTGTTTGTAGCTGTCGGCACTTCTTCAATACCTAGAAAAGCTTTTTAAGTTATTTTTTTTAAGAAGAGGTTATGTAACTCCCCATGACACCTCGTTCTTCAACACAGGAATTGGTTCTTTTTGGCCAGATTTGTGAGTTGAAACATTCGCCATATAATGCATTTCACAACAGAGGAAAAAGGGTTTCAATTAATGCGCGCTTGAACGGCATTTCTCTGCAAATAGTCGGAATAATTTCCTCTTCAAGGTTAGTCTTTCTACAGTCAAAACTTAAACAAATAGCTGAGAAAAGAAAAACATTTTCTGCAGGTGGTGCTGCCCAAACCGACTGGGTGAGCACGTATCCAAGCCCAGGTCAGGAGTAACTTCAGGAGCACCATGCAGACGGACGGAGGCGGGCACACGTGCCGTAACATCCCCTGGCACCTGCTAGAGATGTCCCCAGGCACAGGAGGAGACGCGGCCAGGCTGGGCCAGACGTTCTGCTGATGTGACTTTACTGAAGTCAGCGATGTTTTGTCAGCAGATAATTCAGCACATAATCTTAAATGTTTGTTACACGGGTGAAAACTCCGTGTCATTTGGATATAAAACAACGGCCTGATGTGCTGAGGGGTTGTTACGCGCGTAGCAGTGTAAAGATGACAAATGCTTCAGGTTTTCGTGTTCTTTCATACAGTACCCTGTTTTGTTTGAATTTTTAATGTGGCTTATTATTTGAACAAAGGTCAGATGTTGTTTGTAGAAGTCCATGTATACTGCAGATACGCATTTTAAATTAAGACCTAAATGCAAGCAGCCTTAAAGACACAGCAAAACCTAAAGCTGTTTTGTCAGAGCCAAAAGGTATATTCTCCCTTTATCAGAAAAGAGGATTTTCTTTTCGAAACTACACTTCTTTTTTTCTAGTGGATTTTCAGTAAGAAAGGCAAAAGAAAAATCTCTCCTTTACTTGCACACATTTAAGAAGTCTACGTCTTCAAAATACTGGAGACTTGGATATGCCAATTATTAAAATAATGTTATCATTTTCTGCAGGCAGTTTTTGTATTGTATCTTTTTAAAATAATGGAAACAAAAACTCATAGCTCTTTTCTGAAATCCTGTGTATTTCTTGTCACTATCTCCCCCATTTTTTCAAATAAAAAGTTCATCCTTCTGCAAATGTTCAAGTCTAGATGTGCTGTAATCTTTTGCTCTTCTTAGGCTTTCTGCTTAACAGATTAAGAAGACACTCCAACTTTACCTTTTTCAAATGTTAAGAAAAGATTGATTTCCTTATAGCTACAAGGAGCCTAGGACATCCTTATTTCCTAGATGGCAAATGCAGGAGGAAACCAAACACATTAGAGGTTTTGGAAGAGGTCAATATAAACTGGAAACCTTGGCAACCTGAGATTCATTATGAGAATACAATTGAAGTAGACGTGAGAGTTAAGGCAGATGGTGGTTTTTTTCCTTTTCTTCTTTTTTATTCTTATTATTCAAATGTCTGAGTGTGGTCTGAGGGACTGTGTGTGTGAAATCTCTCCTGGGTAGGGCAATTCGGTGCCTTACACCCCTAAGCCCTGCTATTCCCTCTTACTCTGACAACAAACAACTCCAAAGTGTTAGAGTGAGTGCATAGGGTGGCTCCTGTAGCAGCTACAAAGCCAAAAACAACTCATCCACTCAGATATTTAGAAATTCCTTAGTTTCTTCATGAGCCTTGCAGCCAGATACCTTTATGGAGCTAGCCCAAAAGCATATGTTAAGTTCCTGTTGGAATCAGACTCCAACAGCTGCCAAGTCTTGGCATTTAAGCAAATTGCTGGGAACTCCTTATTTCTACATAACCGTTTGTATTGGAGAAAGTCCATGTAACTTAGCCCAAGTTGCAATGGAAAATATCTTTGTAGATTATAATTACTGATACAAGCTCAGTCTGTATGCCACAGTTCACATACATTTTTTATGAACTTTTAATTACAGCAATTTTGATCTCCTGCAGGTTCCAGCTTTGGAAATGAAGAGCAAACCACTCCTAAGGGATCTACACCTTCTAAAGATGTCCCCAAGGGGAGCAGCAAGAGCATGACGCAGGTATCGAGCAGCACAGTGACTCCACGCAGGAGCTTACTTCCAGCACCAAAAACTGCCACAGCACCTGCTGGTAAGTGTTCCAAACTCGAAACACCACCTGCATTAGGCCAAGAAATACAGAAACCTTATTATAATGTTATTTTACTGCTTGCTCAATCAATTTTGGGCACATTGCCAATGTGCTGATTTTGACTCGATTTGCTGTAGCCTTTTTGAAACACAGTCAACAACATGGCTATAATCTCATTTTATGAACTGTGTCTGAAGCTGAAGGCATTTAGTGCTCCTAACTACACACGCCAGAGATTTAGTGTATATATTATTGATTCTCACCAAACAGCTTTTTGAAAACATTGCATTGCATTAGAGACCGAAGCATTCCTTAGAGCAGATATTTCATTGCTAGTTATACTTGCAAGGATGAGAATACTGCCTTCTAAGTTTAAGCAATTTGTGGTGTTTTCACTCAGAGATGGAGAAGGAGACAAGTAAATAAAGCAAAAAAGCCCTAGTCTTGTTTCCAAATTGTTTCACAGAATCACAGAATTCCTTACTTAAGCCCTCCTCCAGCTTGATCCAGCTATGTCTCAAATCAGCCAGCAATAATACGTAGTGTCTCACACAAGAAAATGCCAAATGCATTTTTTTTGTTGGCAAACATGCGCATCTCTCCACCGTCTCCTGCTCACACTTGTTACATGCTGCCTCTTCCCTAGTCTGGCACTTGGACATAGTGTATGAACTCCAGGTTCCCCCTCAGCCAGGATGTAGGGGTGTATCTTCTTGGGTAGGACTCGCCGCTTCTGAGAGAGTAAGGAGGAGTTCATGCTGTGTGCCCTTGAGGGCTGCTAACACAGGCCCATCTGCCTGCCCACTCAATGGGGAGAGATGAGGGTACCCATGTTGGTGAGTATCTATCACACACCCAGCACTGGCAATGTGGAAACTCAAGTTTGGGTGTAATGGATGAGTTAGGGCTATTCACTGTGATTTGCAAGTAGGGTCAATATGATTATTGGTCATAATTATAAAATAAGTTTAAAAGCATGGAGATATACACCCTCTCTCCTGGTTACAGGTGATATCTCATCATCCCAGGCAGCTTCAAGCACTTTCCTACTCACTAGTGGACAATGTTCCCCATCTCTGTTCCAGCTCCTGTTTGCCCTGTTGCCTTTCTGACCCATGTGGTCCTAGCACTTAACTTTCTGCAATACCATGGCCCCAGGACATCCATTGGCCAAGATCTCATAGTCCCCTGAGGACCTTCATGAAGGGCATGGAAGTTCCTAAGGGCCCAAGAGATATTACTGTAATCACAGCAAGCTCTTTCACACCACAGTCTCTATGTGTCTCCATGTTCATTCTCGCTTCCTCATGCCCCAGGAGATACTCCAAGCCCCTCAAGGGAAAGGAACATTAGTGATCATTTAAAAACAATAGTAATTTTTAAAGTCATGACTGGAGGAACTTACTGGTGAGAAGTCTGTGCCTGAACTAGTCATTGAACGTGTCACTACTGAGGTCAATATTCTTCTAATGTGGAGGGGAAGGAAGAACATGGTTTCAAGACTTATATTCCTGGAAAGCACTTTATAGTTCACTAAGAAAACGGGATGCATGAGGTGTAACATAGTATTTTATTGAGCGAAACATACTCCACTGTGTTTGTATGACAGTAGTGAAATATGAATTTATTTGTCTTAAACAGTACCTGAATTTGTTCCACAGATGATCTGGCACAAAGTTGTTCTCCAAAGTCAGCATGTTTTTCAGAGAGCTTTTATATTGCTACTAGTAAGCTGGAGCCTTGGAGCTGTGAGAACCTCAACATGCCTGAATCTTTCTTTACACCTGCAGTTTTCATGGCTCTACTTATTTTATCATAGAAACACTTCCTAGTTTCCACTGCCTTATTGTTTTCCCATCTCTATTGTCCCCTCTCTCCTAAGATTCTTCTTTAGTTTTGATTTTTTTTAATGCTTTTCTAGTTTTGTCCCTAAAATATTGTAGCTTCATATCTGTTTAGAGAGAACATTATGCAGAAAGACAAATGAGACTTCTTCCACTCAGAATTTTCATTTAGAGAGGCAGTTTGGATAGGCCACTTCATGGTCTTGAGTAAAGGGTTTTGTATGTCTGCACAGAATAGTAAGGATTAAAAAAAGAGAGAGCTTCAATAAGAGCATAGAAATTCTATCAAGTTCAGATTAGGTCTAACAGTTTAGATTCCAAAATAAAGAATTTTGCGTAAGTCACCAGCCTGATCCAGTCTGGCTCTTATTCAACGAAGTGTTTCATCTCTGTGTAAGTCCCACTGAGTTTGATAACACACTGCAGATGAAACTGGGAAGAAAAATCAGTACACAATATGAGACAAAGACTTTATGCATTACTAATTGTGGTCACTCAGTTTCAAGATAGATTAACGTGGTGTGATGGGTTGACCTTGGCTGAACACCAGGTGCCCACCAAGCCACTCTATCACTCCCCGCCTCAGCTGGACAGGAGGAGAAAAATATGACAAAGGACTCATGAGTGTAGATAAGGATAGGGAGAGATCACTCACCAATTGCTGCCATAGGCAAAACAGACTCGACTTAGGGAAATTAATTTAATTTATTGATAATCAAATTAGAGTACAATGTTGAGCAATAAAACCAAGTCTTTAAAAAACCCTTCCCTCCACCCCTCCCTCCTTCCTGGGCTCAACTTCACTCCTGATTTCTCCACCTGCTCCCCCCCCAGGCAGCACAGGGGAACGGGCAATGGCGGTTGGTGTCAGTTCATCACACAATGTCTTTGCAGTTCCTTCCTCCTCACTCTCTTACCTTGCTCCAGTGCGGGGTCCAACCCACAGGAGATGGTTCTCCACAAACTTCTCCAACATGAGTCTTTCCTAAGGGCTCACAAGTCCTGCCAGCAAACCTGCTCTGGCGTGGGTTTCTCTCTCCATGGGGCCACAGGTCCTGCCAGGAGCCTGCTCCAGTGCAGGCTTCCCACGGGGTCACAGCCTTCTTCAGGCATCCACCTGCTCTGATGTGGGGTGCTCCATGAGCTGCACGTGAATATCTGCTCCGCCATCATCCTCCATGGGCTGCAGGCAGACAGCCTGCTTCATCACAGTCTTCTCCAGGGGATGCAGGGGACTCCAGCACCTGGAGCAGCTCTTCCCCCTCCTTCTTCACTGACCTGGGTGTCTGAAGAGTTGTTCCTCTCACATCTTCTCACTCCTCTCTCCCAGCTGCTGCTGCAGAGTAGTTTTTCCCCTTCTTAACTATGTTATCCCAGAGGTGCTACCATCATCACTGACGGACTTGGCCTTGGCCAGCGGCGGGGCCATCCTGGAGCTGGCTGGCATTGGTTCTGTCAGACCTAGGGGGAAGCTTCTAGCAGGTTCTCACAGAAGCCACCCCTGTAGCCCACCCTACCAAAACCTTACCACACAAACCCAATACACCTGGTTAACTTAACACTTGCAGAGAAGGATTTACTGCTATAATCCGCGGCTTAGACAATCTGCTAGGGAAGATGGAACTGAAACCATTTGCCTTTATGTAGTCGAGCTAAGTGAAAGTCAAGGGAGGGGGATGTGGTCTTTTGTCCAAAACAGTCAGGAGCCACTGTCTCCTACTGTCAGAAAACGGTAAAATAGTTTTAAATCGAAAGAGGGTAGGTTTAGGTTAGATGTAAGGAAGAAATTCTTCCCTGTGAGGGTGGTGAGGCACTGGAACAGGTTGCCCAGAGAAGCTGTGAATGCCCCCTCCTGGAAGTGTCCAAAGCCAGGTTGGATGGGGCTTTGGGCAACCTGGGCTAGTGGAGGGTGTCCCTGCCCATGGGAGGAGGGTTGGAACTGGGTGATCTTTAAGGTCCCTTCCAACCCAAACCATGCTGTGATTCTATGAAAACTGTTTATTTCCATCATCTGCACTCACTAACTGAGGAACAGACCAATCGTGAACAAAGATGTGGATAAAAGGTGGCACAATTTTTTTGTTGCTGTTTCCTTTTGAAGTTTTCTTTTTTTTTTTTCTTTTCTTTTGAGTTTTCTTTCCTCTCTTCTTCTCCCTAGCCAAGTTATGTCATTTCAGGCTACAGCAGTATTTGATTAGTACCAGATTTGCCCCTAGACATCTCAAGCAAAAGCCTTTCTTTTCCAGTTAGTGGCACTGGCATGATAAACTTTAAAGGGTTATTTCAAGATTCTGTAGAGAAGCTCTTCTGGCCTCTGGGCTTCTTTTGTAACAGACAAGAAGACCTGGGTCCCTTACTACATGGCAGACTCACACAAATGAGTCCTTGCCAGGGAGGTTTCGAAATTTGGGCACTGCAATGAGCTGGAACCATGGTGTCTGATATGCAATCATGTTAACGTGGACATGCAAAAACTAGCATAGGCAGGACTAATTGAATGCTTCAGACTGTCACCTCTGAGTTTCAAGAGGCTGCTAATCTCAGACCCACACAGAAGAGATCACAACTTAACTGAAAACAGTATTGATCAAGCAGTCGGTTTCCAGAGAGAGTGTTTGCCATCACATCAGAGCATAAATACTGAAGGGGAAAAGGATTACTCAGATTGGCAGAAAGCTAAAGCTGACTTCATTTGTGTTTTTAATCAATGAAATTATTTAGTCTATGGACTGAAAATCTGTTTTTTTCCCTCTGGGTTTTACTTTTTCTGGAAAAAAAGAAGTCAGAGGATTGTGGTCAATGGGACAGAATCTAGTTGGAGGTCTGTGACTAGTGGAGTCCCTCAGGGGTCGGTACTGAGGCCAGTGCTGTTCAATATTTTCATCAATGACCTTGATGAAGGAACAGAGTGTACCCTCAGCAAGTTTGCTGATGACACTAAACTGAGAGGAGTGGCTGACACACCAGAGGG
>VWZZ01004720.1:498475-511207 GCA_013399095.1 Psophia crepitans
TCCGATCTCAGAGAGGTTGTGGAGTCTCCTTCTCTGGAGACATTCAAAACCCGACTGGACACGTTCCTGTTGATGTGCTCTAGGTGGTCCTGCCTTGGCAGGGGGCTTGGACTAGATGATCTTTCGAGGTCCCTTCCAACCTCTATGATTCTGTGATTCTGTGAAAAATTAAAGGTCGTACAGAACTTGGATCATTATGAGAAATTATCTCAATTTTCTTCCTTGTAAATAACCTTCATTTGCTCATTGTCCTGAGGTTGCTAATAGATGTTTTCTGTGTCATCACTTCGTCTTGGTGTAGTTTCCTTCAGAGTATTTTTAACTGTCTTTGTATGACCCTCCAGTGACCACGGGTATGTCTGCTCCCATGGGGGCGTGCAAATGGAAACTATTTGCCTGTGCTTCAAGCTGGCCATAAATGAACTTGTGGGTTGAGAGCCATAATGAGGTGTTAATGCCATACTGTGCCCGAGTCAAATGGTCCAGTGGAGACAGAGCAGCACAGCTTCTGAACTGGATTTACTTCCCGCAGCCTGTGCAGTGTGTGGTGCACCATCCTTGTGTCTGTGGGTGCATGGGTCCATATAGGTGTGCCCTATGTGGTAAGTGCAGTGTTCAGCCTTGCACTGGAGAGCAGTCAGGTTTGTTCCTCCCATTGCAAAGCTGTTAGTCTGACGCTGCTGTTCCTAAGTTTTATCACAACCGGGAAGCTATCAGTGTGCAGAAGAGGTGGCAGGTTTCAAACCAGCATGCCAGGGATCTGATGGGGATCGCCCATATGCTCACTTATGCAAGCCACGGTAGTAGAGGGCCAGGCAGGATACTGCCAGAATATGTTAGATCCTTCATAACTGGAAAAGAGTTGAGACCAGCCCTGAAATTACTTTTTATCGCCCTGGGGGTCAGGACCTCCAGTGGCCTGCCCAACCTTCTCCCAGCAAGGCACCTCTGTACCAGCAAAGACTGGATGAAGCAGTGAATGGAGCCCATTGCCACCACCTCACCAAATTTATAGCCTGGTCTTGATAGTGAGACTTGGTTAGGTGAGAAAAAACTGTAAATTAGGGATACCTGGCTGTGTTATACAAACAGACACAGATCCTGAACAGGGACAGCTGGCAAGTTTAGGAAGTTTCTGTTACTATAGACAACAGACAGAAACATTAGTCCAATGCTCTGGTTTAATTTTTATATGAGCCAAGGTACCAGCAGAGGTATCTGTGGTCACATCATGGGGCTTCTTTATTAAAACAGAGTCATAGTTCCTCACAATGGTAAGCATCTGATGGAAGCAAAGGCTGACATAAAGCAATGATACAGACAAGTGTTTTAGC
Organism: Psophia crepitans; assembly: GCA_013399095.1. Classification (NCBI taxonomy): domain Eukaryota; kingdom Metazoa; phylum Chordata; class Aves; order Gruiformes; family Psophiidae; genus Psophia; species Psophia crepitans. Next base: position 499,810 of record VWZZ01004720.1, read on the forward strand.
AAGTCTAATCCTCCCTCGCTTGCAATAACGTATGAACGCTATCGATAGATCCCAGTGTGATAGGGAGCCCTGTAGAATGTAAAATCTTTTATTTAAGTATCCTTTGGACAGTTTTGCACATCTTTTAAATGATGAAGCACAAAGCCGTCTTTTTAAAATTGGACTCTACTAAATCAGAAGGAAGATGCTACAGATCAAATGAAGCAAGAGGAGAAAGGGCAGTGAAATATTCTTATTGCTTTCTGGTTTTCTGATCCCAGGCAAACAAAGGCATCTAACAAAAGCCATTTACAATTGTGTCAGATACCATATTTTAAATATGGCAGAGAAAGGGCATGGGTGTGCTCAAAAGGCCAGCCTCCAAAAGGATGTCCTGCAGTAGAGAGCGGACGTCAAGGTTGAAAGTCTGCGTGTACTGGTGCTGTAAAAGGTCTGCTTGTAGTGCCGTTGCAAAGTGGAGAGAACAATCACTGGCGCAGGCTCCCAGTGTATGCTGGGCAAGTCTGGCATTGCTGTTGGACATCACAAGGCAGGAAACTGATACCAGTAAGGGAGCATAGAGGTAAAACCAGTGTTTCAAAAATGCTTGAAGGTATACTAAAAAATTAATGCGGACCCCACACACACCTTGGGTCCCTGACACTGACATGATAAAGATGATGAATGTCATGCTTGGGGAGGCAGCCAGCCTCATGCCTGCGACAGCAACACTGAAGAATCCATCACTAGTGCTCCAGACTGGAAGGATGAAGTGTCCTGAAACCAGTGGAATGAATAAATTTCTCATATTCTTCCGAACTATCACATAATGGTAACTGTGTGCGCAGACAATCCAGAGAACAGAAGAGCAACTGTGATGTAGGAAGACAGAACAATAGAAAAGAAAAATTACTTAAGATGCTCTTGAATGAGTGAAACTACAGATTATCTTCTACGCAGTGACCATTTTGGATGCCCATGTTCTGAAGTAGTCTTTGTTATCAAAGGGAATGCAGTTGCAAGAGATCCAGATGCAAGTTTTGAGGAGGGGTGTAGGGTACAACTGGTACTTCCCAGTATGTGTGCTTTCATTTCTGTGCTGGATTAAGGAGTTTTTAAGGGAAGACTCAAAGTGTCAACAATACATCTCAGAAAGTCCTAGCTGGGTATGGATTTATCCTTACCACGTTTTCATATTCCTGGTTAGAAGCATCATCCTTTTTCTAATAAATGTGTAAGATATCCAGCTCCAGGTTGCCTTGGAAGATAAAAGAAGAGGTGGCTCATCTGATAAGCTGCTTCCTGAGAAGAATGACCTCAGCTATGTGAGCCTGCTTATTGCTTACCTCATGTTTGCAGCTGGATCATGAGGACAGCATCTGCAGAGGGATTATTGGCACAGATTTACCCTCCATCTCATTCCAGTTTCTCCACAGCTGAACTGGCAGCAGCCCAGCCCCACTGTGGAGTCATGGCTAGAAGAAACTAAACCACCACAATTTCCTGTTCCTTTTTTGCCCCGTAACAGAAGACTGCTGAGAGGCTGTGACCAAGGAGAGAGTGATGGTCTCTGCCATGGATGGAAGTTTTTATCTGGGAGTGAGACAAGTATCTTCCTACCACATACCTCTCTTCATGGATGAGGGGAAGTCCCTCTGTCCAGCAGAACAGACTTACAACAGAAACTAACACTGTCTTGAAAGTGGGCCATATTTTCCTTTAAGAAAAAGTGAATCAATAACATGACCTTAAATCTGAATTTTGCATTTGAGGAAGGAGTCACCAGCCTTGTTCAAAGTCAGAAGGCCAGGCTGTCCCATGAGCAGTGCCACTGAAGGCAGCCATAGAGAAAAGCTTTTGAAAAGTCGGGAAACCACAATGACTCTTTCTATATGTTCTACATATTTGGAGAATGATATGATGGATACTCTATGGACTATACTCCTAGAAATCACCCAGCAGTGATTGCTTTAGGGCTTGATGTTGCGTATGTGTCTACAAACACATACTGCTGCTGTCCAACCACCTGTGCGAGACATTGCAGGTACTAAAGTGCTTAGACCACTCCACTGTTTCAACTAAAATGCAGAGACACTATATGTATTGTATACAGCATATTTTATGGAAGTAAAAGAGGGAGAAAGTATTTCACAATGAGGGTGGCAGTCAGTTAAATATAAATAATATTTCTGAAAGGGTGCAATATCAGGTGATGTCAGAATTACATTTGTATTTCAGAGAGGTACATAATTATAGCTATGTATGAATAGTAAATAAAGTCACAAAGGAGCATATCTGCCTATATTAATAGGTGGAAAATAACCAACAAAAATCAGATGAAAGTTTTCATGTGTTAGATGTTACCTGAGAAGACCACCTGTGCTGTAAATTCTCATTAAAAAAAAAAAAGACGACTGCTCAAGAGAGATTATACTCTTGATATTTCACTGAAAGTGCTTGTCAAATAAATTGGACTACAGGGTATAAAACATGTTTAATTAATGAAAATGGACTCCTATAGCTGCTGCAGTGCAGTGATTCAGATGATCAAAATAAATTCTGGCATGGGACAATAGCAGTGGAAGATCATTGTCATGCAAATTGTTTTGAAGACATGAACTGATCGCCTTTCGACTCGTCTGTGAAAAGAGTGCACTTAATTAGGTTTCAGTGTGTTGCACAGCCCTTTTTTTGTGTTATTAGACCTCTTTCATATTTACATGCCTGTCAACATATAGAAAGTAAAAAAAAAAAGCTTACTTGACTCAAAAAAGTGAGACAGGTCTCTTAATTTCACATAAATATATTAGCTGCTTTGAGAAATACAGTAACACCCTAACTAATATTTACTATATCTATTATTTGTTTCCTATTTTCATAGAATCATAAAATCTTTAAGGTTGGAAAAGACCTCGAAGATCATAGAGTCCAACCGTCAACCCAACACCACCATGTCTACTAAACCATGTCCCAAAGTGCCATGTTTACACTCTTTTTGAACACCTCCAGGGGGGGTGAGTCCACCAGCTCTCTGGGGAGCTGTGGAGAGCAATAAGGTCTCCTCTCAGCCCCCAGTTCTCTCAGCTGCGCCTCATAAGACCTGTGCTCCAGCCCCTTCACCAGTTTTGTTGCTCTTCTCTGGACACGCTCCAGGGCCTCGATGTCTTTCTTGTAGTGAGGGGCCCAAAACTGGACACAGTACTTGAGGGCACACTTGGTCCTCTCATCCAGATCATTGATAAAGATATTAAACAAGACTGGCCCCACATTGAGCCCTGGGGAACACTGCTTGTCACTGGCCGTCAACTGGAGAAAGGCTGTGGATGTTGTCTACCTGGACTTTAGTAAAGCCTTCGACACGGTCTCCCACAGCATTCTCCTGGAGAAGCTGGCGGCTCATGGCTTAGACCGCTGCACTCTCCACTGAGTAAAAAACTGGCTGGGAGGTCGAGCCCAAAGAGTTGTGGTGAACAGAGTGAAATCCAGTTTGGTTTATGTCACAGACAAGTGACTGTTATTCCCCATAAGATATTTGTGTGTAATGACAGTAGCAATGAGGAATTAATCTGAGCAGCTTGTTTCTACTTGGCCCATTAAATTAAAGACAATCAAAAGCATTGTTCGAAAAAACTAACCCAGTCAATCCCTGTGCTTTTACAGGTACCAGTAAATCATATGTAACAGGGCAGGCTGTTAAATACAATCAGTCAAGATGAAAAACAGGAGGCTGGTGCTATCACAGTAGCAGGCTTGCAGTGTAAAATATGTTTCTTTTAACCAGCTTCTGCAAAATCCAGGCAACATAACCTCAGCAGGAGGGAGAGGGATGAGCTATGGTCCACTGAGAGGGAAAAAGTGAACGCCAGTACACTTGCAGGGATGGAGGGAGAAGGGTTGTCTGCTGCTTTGTTCTCCTTTGCAGCCACTTTCTATTAAAAGTTGAATACACGGTGGGTTACATTCACGTTGCTCCTGTGCTGAGCATAGGGCGGACATGCAGCTCTGTGCTGGAGGTGGAAGTGTCACGTTCAACTGCAAGTTTTCCAGCCTCTTTCCTGGGAACCACTCTGAACCATGCCATAGCTCAGCTCTGTGAGGAAGCAGCAGTCAAATGCCATGGGATCCATGTAAAATGACAGGAAGACAAGGAGTTATTTTAACTCCACAACTGACATTGGATATTCTGAGTTGCCCTGAGATTTTCTATTCAGTGCCAAGAACGGTTCATTTTTTCAGGTTTATTTTTGCCTTTATTTTTTTAACACCAGGTAAAGAGACTTTTTAATATAAAAGAAAACAATCACTTTCAGACAAGTCAATGAAATTGACTGGTGGTCACAACACCGAGCTTGGCTGAGTTCAAGAAGCGTCTGGACAACGCTCTCAGTCATCTGCTCTGATTGGGCTGGTCCTGTGTGGAGCCAGGAGTTGGACACCATGATCCTTATGGGTCCCTTCCAACTCGGGTTATCCTATGATTTTATGAAATAGTCCTTGTCCTTTTTTTCTAAATAAAATTGACTTTAAATTTGAAACAAACACGAAGGGAAAAGCACAAGAATTAGCAGTTTCTACTTCAACAAATACATAGTCTTTCACCTACTTATTTATTCACAGTCTTTCAGCATCTCATAGATCACAGGAAGAAGAGTATCTAGAGAATCAGACTGCTCTTATTCTACAGAATCCATCATATTTCCAGCTTTGCTCATTTTGTCTCAAACATTGCGTGCATGGGTGTGTCATTACTCACCAAGGACACAACTAGCCATGGGTATTGGGGGAAAGGCAGAAGAAAGCTCCAAGTGGCTTGCTCTGTCTGTGAGTGACTGAAAACCCTTCCTTGGGGTTTTTTAAACTTGCAGACTGCTTTAGTTAACTTATAAAATACGCCTGAGAACAGCTGGAATCCAACTGAACGCAGGCAATCCCATTGAATTGTTAATGATGTCTACAGCATGGCATGATTTGTTTTGGAATAAATACTCAATGTGTAATTTGCTAGCATGTTTTCAGTCTGAAGGGTGAAAGCAAATTGAAGCCTATCCCACTGTACTGGCTTTTAAAGACTCAGAAAGGTACAGGCAAATACAAGCGCTGATTCTGCAACAGCTTTTGAGATGTCTCAGATAAGGTGTATTTAGCTCTGGTTCCTAAGCCAGCATTCAGCAAATGGGGGAATGGAGAAGTGCCTTTGTTTGTCTGCTGATTTTCCAAGTGGCTGCTGAATGATTTAACATGTCTGTAACATTTTGCCATGTATTTCCAATGATTTTGCCTTTCCTCCTTCTGTTTGGTTTGAAGCAAGCTGGGTGTGTTACTTAGGAAATGTAAATACCTTTACAGAACTGGGCATTTGGATGCATTTTTCAAATGCAAATGCTGTAACCACACCACTAGAAAACACAAGCAAGTATTTATTCTCACAATTATCTTATGTCCTGAAATATCCATTTCTATATAAGTATAGATTTTAGGTGAAGAAACGTTGGGAGATTTGTAACCTGAAATGGAATGTAAATTCATATAATTCATGCCCCCTCCCTGGCAGTGTTCAAGGCCAGGTTGGATGGGGCTTTGGGCAGCCTGGTCTAGTGGAGGGTGTCCCTGCCCATGGCAGGGGGTTGGACCTAAATGGTCTTTGAGGTCCCTTCCAACCCTAACCATCCTATGATTCTATGATAAAAATTAGTAGTTTGTGGCTTTGATTTCTGGCTACCAGAAAGATAACTCTCACTCCATGAACTGCCATAGTGGAGGGGGTTGGCAGAGCCTTTGAAACTGTTCCTGGAGGCCTGGAATTTAGTGGTGGTTCCTGTTCTGCCAGGAGCGTTTTGCTGGGAGGCTCAGTGCTAAAAGCCTTGATTATGCAGCCAGCAGGAATAAAGCTAATGTACAGGCATTTAGCACAGAGCTGATTGGAGTTTCTTATTTCCAGCCTGTGGGCAATAGTCCCAAGAGTTTGAAGTAAATTTTGTTCGAGGTGGGAGTTAATATTCTTTTCAAAAGACAAATTTAGAACAAAATTAAAACAGTGTTCAGATTCAAGAAATATACATATGTGGTGCTTAATTTCCTTTTATAATTGTATTTTACATATTTTTATTATTTTATGATATTATGCACAACACTAACATTTCACAATACATATGACAAAGTATTATTTGATATTTTACAAGTGTTTAAGCCTAATTATGACTGAAATGTTTGTTTCCTGAGTTACAGTGGAGCATCAAATTTTTACATACATTATAACCTTCAAGTTACTTCTAGTACACTCTGAGGTAGAAAAGATCAAACTGTATAACCCGCCGCTGTGCCATACCCTGTGGTACGGCATCACGCTGGTCATCATGCTAACACTGTCCTACACATTTGTTTAAACCTGAAATTCTAGATTTCTCTGAAATGACAGGTTCAGGGACCAAACTCTTGTAATTTAGAAATGAATTTTCCCTGTGGGAGCTTCTCTTGAATTCAATGTTTTCTGAAAGTTTCTCTTTTATCCAACTAAAAGCTGTTGTTTCAAAAGAGAAGTAAAAGAACAAACCCCATTAAGGAAAACATTCAGCACAAGCTCTCATTTGAGGTTTGATACCAGGGACGGCTCTTCCCCTTAGATTTCCCTGTGGGTGATGAGCTTAGCAGAATGACAATGGTTTGCTCCTGAGGACTCTCCTTTCTTTTGCCTCCTGGGTGATCCCTAAATCCCTCCCTACTGAGGAGAGCCACAGAGTGGCCACCAAGACCTTTCTGTTTATGAAGGAGAAGGCAAATAATCACTAGCTCCACATGCTCCTCTCTGGCCCCTTCCCAGCAGAGCTGTGTTGCGCACTGGCTCTTCCCTTGCTGCACAACCCCTCCTTGCTTCCCTGGTTGCTGTATTGCCACCCCTACCAGACCCTAGGACCTTTCCTAATCTTGTAAACTGAAGGAGAGTGGTTATGCTTGTTTCCCACCCTGTCATTAATCTGCTCTTCTGTCCTTCCCAAGACATTTATCTATACCTTTGTTCATGACCTACTTCAAGCTCACTCTGCTGATCTCCCACCTTCCAGGGCTGACCTTTTCCGTGCAGCCTCCCCTGACGGGCACCGCCGTCTGCACCCACGCATGACTTACTGCTCTCTGCAGACTTCACCTTGCCCTCTTGCTCTGTTTTTCTTTCAACTGAGCGCTAATTGGGGAGTTGTTCCTCGCTTTGTGCTTAAGGTTAAGAGGCTGAACTAATTCTCCAGGTATTCCTTATTGAAAATATCTCAAAACCAAAAGGAGTTAAGTATTTTTATGTGCCTTGTTACTGTTGAAAGCGTAAGGAAAAAAAAAAACAAACAGCTTTCCCTACCACTGTCTGTTTGACATTTGCCATAGCTAAATTTGCTGAGGAGCTTGGTATATGGCCCATTTGTGCATCATATTTTTGTTTTGAAAACCACAGAAAAACCCAGGTCTCATTGCCATGAAAAAGCAATGCTTGAATCTATAACCATATAAACTTTACCTTATAAAACAAGCTCTGGTTTTGTCTCACAGCTCCCATCTCAGGTTGCTATTGCTTGGTCCTTAGTAATGAAATGGAACCATAAACTTATTTTATGTCCTGCTCTGTAGTAAAGTGCAGTGTAGTAGGTGGTAGACACAGGAGATTTATATCCTCATACACTTTACTGTGAAAAGCATTAATTACAATTGAGAATTGTAGCCTGAAGATGTTGTGTTTATAAACAGCAGAGAAAATAGAGATGAACCAAAGTAAATATATGAAGAAGAGTTCAGTCTTTACCAGCCCCTGACACCTGATGGTGCAATTTGCGTATGAATCACAGAATCATGGAATGGTTTGGGTTGGAAGGGACTTCAAAGATCATCTAGTTCCAACACTCCTGCCATGGGCAGAGACACTCTCCTCTAGACCAGGTTGCCCAAAGCCCCATCCAACCTGGCCTTGAACACTTCCAGGGATGGGGCTTCCACAGCTTCTCTGGGCAACCTGTTCTAGTGCCTCACCACCCTTACATATCTCATCTAAATCTCCCCTGTTTCAGTTTAAAGCCATTTCCCCTTGTCCTGTCTCTACATGCCCTTGTAACCAGCCCCTCTCCACCTTTCCTGTAGGCCCCTTGAGGTACTGGAAGGCGACAACAAGGTCTCCGTGGAGCCTTCTCTTCTCCAGGCTGAACAAGCCCAACTCTCTCAGCCTGTCTTCATAGGAGAGGTGCTCCAGCCCTCTGATCAACTTTGTGGCCCTCCTTTGGACTCACTCCAGCAGCTTCATGTCTTTCTTGTCCTGGGGACCCCAGAGCTAGACGCAGTACTCCAGTGGGGTCTCACAAGAGCGGAGTAGAGGGGCAGAATCACCTCTCTTGACCTGCTGGCCACACTGGTTTTGATGCAGCCCAGGACACAGTTGGCTTTCTGGACTGCAAGCACACATTGCTGGCCCATGGTGAGGCTTTCCTCAACCAACACTCCCAAGTCCTTCTCCTCAGGGCTGCTCCCAATCCATTCTCTGCCCAGCCTGTGCTTGGGATTGCCCCAACCCACGTGTAGAACCTTGCACTTGGCCTTGTTGAACTTCATGTGGTTTGCATGGGCCCCCCTCTCAAGCCTGCCAAGTTCCCTCTGGGATGGCATCCCTTCCCTCCAGCATGTTGACTGCATCACACAGCCTGGTGTCATCAGCAAACTTGCTGAGGGTGCACTCAATCCCACTGTCCGTGTCGCCGATAAAAATGTTATACAGTGACAGTCCTAGTACCAACCCCTGAAGAACACCACTCGTCACAGGTCTCCACTTGGACATTGAGCCATTGACCACAACTCTTTCTTGGAGTGTGATCATCCAGCCAATTCCTTATCCACCAAGTGGTCTGTCTGTCAAATCCATGTCTCTCCAATTTAGAGACAAGGATGTCATGTGGGACAGTGTCAAATGCTTTGCACAAGTCCAGGCAGATGACATCACCTGCACTTCTCTTATCCACCAACACTGTAGCTCCGTCATAGAAGGCCACCAAATGTGTCAGGCATGATTTGCCCTTAGTGAAGCCATGTCGGCTGTCATCAATCACCTCCTTACTTTCCATGTGCCAGAGCATAGTTTGCAGGAGGATCTGCCCCGTGATCTTGCCAGGCACAGAGGTGAGGCTGACCAGCCTGTAGTTCCCCAGGTGTTCCTTTTTTCCCTTTTTTGGAAATGGGGGTTACGTTTCCCCTTTCCCCATCAGTGGGAACTTCAATGGACTACCACAACTTCTCAAATATGATGGAGAGTGGCTTGGCCACTTCATCCACCAGATCCCTCAGGACCCATCAATACATCTCATCAAGTCACATGGACTTATGCACCTTCAGGTTCCTTAGATGTTCTTGAACCTGATGATCTTGTACAGTGGGAAGTTCTTCTCACAGTCCCTGTCTTTGCATTCTGTGACTGGGGCGGTGTGGCTAGAGCACGTGCTGGTGAAGTCTGAGACAAAAAAGTTTTTGAGTACCTCAGCCTTCTCCATATCCTTAGTACCAGGTCTCCCGTTTCCTTCTGGAGAGGGCCCACGTTTTCCCTAGTCTTCCTTTTATCACTGACATACCTATAGAAACTTTCCATGTTACCCTTGACATCCCTCCTCAGACTGAATTCTATCAGGGCTTTAGTTTTTCTAACTTGATCCCTGACTGCTCGGATGATTTCTTTGTATTCCTCCCAAGGTACCTGCCCTTGCTTCCATCCTCTGTAGGCTTTCTTTTTGTGTTTGAGTCTTTCTAGGAGCTTCTCTTTCATCCATGAATGCCTCCTGGCTTTTTTGCCTGACTTTCTCTTTGTTGGGATGCATTGCTCCTGAGTGTGGAGGTGATCCTTGAATACTAACCAGCTTGCTTTGGCCCCTGCTCCTTCCAAGGCTTTGTCCCATGGTAGTCTACCAAGCACACCCCTGAAGAAACCAAAGTCTCTTCTCCTGAAGTCCAGGACAGTGGGAGGGAGTCAAAGAGGGTGTTAGGCCTCTTTCTGTGAGATGGTGCTAGAAAATATGAAGCTCATTTTCTGGTGCGTGGCAAATACTGTGTCCACAGCTCACTGCTTGCCAGTCCTGATACAGACAGAAGTGGAAGGCTGAATGATGCATCAAAAATAAGCCTGATACTGCAACTGTGACTAGATGTGGCTTTGGAGAAGGCAGAAAACTAGTCATCCAGTAAGTGCCCCTGAACATTATGATTCCCATATAAAATTATCACTTTTCTCCACTATTGAAATAGCCAGATCACATTGGCATTAAGCGAAATGAAAGATAGTGTTAGTTTTTGGATTGCCACTGTCTTTAAGTATCACCAAGAAAATATGGTTTGGTTTTCCTGCTTCAGAGCTCAACCTGGCCACTGTGGTAAAAGATAATAAAAAATGTTTCTACAAATATATTAACAGTAAGAGGAGGGCCAAGGAGAATCTCCATCCCTTACTGGATGCGGCGGGAAACATGACTACTGAGAATAAGGTCCCTGGGGGTCTTGAAGGAAAGGTTGGATGTGGTACTTAGGGACATGGTTTAGTAGGTAATATAGGTGGTAGGGGGATGGTTGGACTAGATGACCTTGGAGGTCTTTTCCAACCTTAGTGTTTCTATGATTCTATGATTCTAAGATACTTCAGATTCTGTGGGACCTTTTCCTATAAGACATCTGGGAATGTACTCATGAGAGAAGTCAAAGTTAATAAGGCAAACACTGTTTTTCCTCTGTGACAAGTGGTTTGCCTTAAATCTCTCTGTTTTTCCTGTGTATCCAGGGGCTGTGACACAGTCCTGCAGGCTAACATGCGACAAACCCTAATGGTAAAAAAGGAAAGCAAACAGGAAAATACATTAATGTCTCAGCAATTCGCCTTTTCTTGCCCTTCCTTCTTATTTTCTTGGTGAGTGTTTTCTGCATGAAATCCTGTGGCTGTGACTGTCACACCATGGGCAAACCAGCCGGGCAGGGCTTTCACGTTACTGCTCTCAGCATGGTCCCCAAAGCTATTTTGATGAGAGTTGTGGGTGGGCAGGAGGAGTGAGCTGAGCTTGGGTGGCCACTCTGGCTTTCAGATGAAGTTGTATCTCCCTGGACAAGATGCAATTGGTGTCTGCAGAGCTTGGACAACTGATAGACCATCCTGAGCCCCTGACCAAAGAGCTCCGGTGGTGGGAGGAATAACGACAGACACTTAGTTGCCTCCCATTGCAAAATTATAGGAAGAGGGAAGACTAGCACAAAGTTTCTGGAGATCCTACCTCAAGAGCGCTGGGGCATCATGCCACCAGTGGGAAGAATTAGTGGCTGCAGAAAAAAGGGATAAATGGAGAGGTCAGGAGTAATATGGAGAGCTACGAACATGGAGAGAAGGGGAGAGAAGGGGAGAGGGAGAGGGAGAGGGAGAGGGAGAGGA
>VWZZ01004720.1:511560-530638 GCA_013399095.1 Psophia crepitans
GAGACGAGACGAGACGAGACGAGACGAGACGAGACAGGCAGGCTGGCACATACCTGGGTTGTAGATCAGCACGAACCAGGTGTTGGTTCAGCCTTGTGGACAGCAAGGCAATGGTATGGCCCTGTTGTGTCCTGCATTGGCACAGCACTGAACGTGCTGCACATCTCTGGCCCTGCCTGACTTACTGCACAGGCAGAGACCCACTCTCCTGTCTGGGGTGCCACATCCAGCAGAGCCCTGACACATCCTGCCTGCTTCTGGTTGTGTAGAAGCCTGTCTCTTGCCTGTGTGAGACCCTCTTGGGAAAGCCGATCACCAGAAAAGAGAGTTTCTTAACGTGGGGAAAAAGTTGATAGTACAGGGACCTGCAGGTAACTTCAGTTACTTTTGTGCAGTCCTGCTTAGCTTCTCCTCCAGACCAGAAGATCCTTGGCTGAAGATGCACAGCAAGATGAAGAAACAGAACACAGAGCTCAGATCAGATAGAATGGGCTACCAGTGTAGCTGTTTGTGCCTTGATGGCATTTGTCACTGTGCAGATGGCTGGAGAACCAAGGTAGTGTGTAAGGTCTTCTTCTTACCTTTGGTGCTGTGCATGTCAGCTCAGCCACATGCACACAGTCATACTTGCAGAAGTGGCAGGTTGGCATCCAACACAGAAGTATTCTGAGTTCAAGAAGCGTCTGGACGATGCTCTCAGTCATCTACTCTGATTGGGCTGGTCCTGTGTGGAGCCAGGAGTTGGACTCAATGATCCTTATGGGTCCCTTCCAACTGGGGATATTCTGTGATTCTATTGTGTAGCATCATTCTGTGCGAAGCCCAGGGTGTGTACCAGTGAAATACTCAGATTTTGCCATTCTTGTATGTATCTTAGTGATTGAACAATTGTAAACAAAATTATAAAACTGGTTTCTTTCTACCCTTTTTTTCCTCCTAAAACAGGTCTGAAGAAAGAAATACATAAAGATCAGGATGCTAACAGACCAGCTGTCTCATCCCCTAAGAGATCAGCAGTAACAGCCACCAAGCTCCATTCACCAGGTATTTATGGACCAAAAAGCACTGTTTCAGGGAAGATTTAAACGTGTCGAATTTGCATCTCTTGTTAACACACTAAAATCTGAGACCTACTATTGTTGAGTGAAGATTGATTGTGTCCAAGCTTCATTAAGCTGGCTGTGAGTACAGCAGGCTTTATCGTACCAATGCATGAGCTGGATAGACTTATGTTTTCTTTGTCACCATCGTGCAATCACCTCTCCTTTGAAACAAAGAGTTGTTGCTATTACATGTTTAAGGGCACAGGAACATTTTTTTATCATTTTAATTTTCTTACATAAAAAGAGAACAGATAGATATAGTGAAATAAAAGGCATCTCAGACAATTACCTGGAGTGATAGTATATTACTTGGAATATACTCTTACTGTTGTGCAGAGGCACTAAATTTCCTGGGTTATTTCTATGCATAATTGGAAAAGGGATTATCTATAGAAATAACCTTTGGAGTGCTACTGGGGCATTGCCAACTTACCCTTCAATTTTGGGCATAAACACACGGGTTTAGCAATTTAAAGAATAGTTTTGATTATTTACTAAAATGAAAAGTACTTATTTCTATTTAGGTTTAGTAAGTATACATTAGCAAATGCATAAGTTACCTAAAGGCTTTTGTAAGTCTGGCCTTTGGCTGATCTAAGTGCTTCTGAAATGAGTGGGAAAACTGACTTCATTGTGCTTGCATTTTATTTCTGTTCTGTTCCCTCTTTTTTCAGACTTGACTTAAATAATTTAAATGTCATGTCTACAGCTATATGATACTTGAGTTATAATTATGGGGATAGGACCCCATGTTTCTTCATTTGATGGTAAAGTGTAAAACATTTACAACAGCTATTTGGCTCCCGTAACTTGCATGAAGAATCTCTTCATGTTTACTAAACTCAGTCCCTGTTCTTCTTCTTCCCAACCACCAAAATCAAGAAGATGGAAGGTTAAATTTACTTTTCCCAGGCACCAACAGGACTCAGAATTCTTTTCTTTACTAAGATACCAGGGTACAAAGATGAACTTAACACTGTCCTCTGAATCATATAATTTTCAGGCTATTTTGCACCTGGTAAGATCACCAAGACAGATCAAAAGAAAAATTTGTTGTGGAGAGTGCCAGACCAGCAGCTCACCAGCATTTATAACGGCAGGAGTCCAGTTTAAGCACCAGCACTGATTGCAGCTGTAGCAGCATGCTATAGCACAGCTGATTTGCTTTCACTAGAATTAGAAAGCAAAATGAAACATAGGCATATTTGTACTGTGTATTTGTATTGTCTCAAGGAGACCTGCATTTCCATGGGTGACAATGACTTTCAAGGCTTAAATTTTTGGCATATGTGAGGCCCCAAAGGTTTCTTCATTTTCATGAGAAGTTGAGCAACTGGCCTCTCTCCATCAGACTGATTTAGGTTTTCTTAAGCTTGGTTGCCTGAAATTATGGCAGCTAAAAATTGTTTATTGCTGTAAGGGTCAAATAGGAAAATAAACCTCATCCTCATTTATTTCTTTAGAGTAGCCTTCAGTGGTCTTTGAAATAACAACAGCAGTAACAAAGCAGTAAAGACAGACAATCTTTTCACCTACTTGACAATTTCACAAAATAATCAAAACAGCCATTAAACAGGACAAGGGGTGAATGGAGCTTGGGCTAAGGGGCATTAGCACAGACTTTCCTCCACCAGGATCACAAACTCATGTGGCATTTACACTTTGTGGTAGGAGAGCATGTGTCCCCCTGGTAACTCCACCACAGCTACATGTGGCCATGGAACAGGCTCCAAAATTTCTGAGTACCATTTCTAGGTTGTTTTCCCTCTGTTACTGGCTTCCCCATATGCAGTTCCTTTCAATTGGTGCTGGGTTTTAGCTGTCATACAAATATTTTTTAGCCTTGAATCTGATCTTTAGAATTTGGATCAGTCCTTCTGAAGACTTGCAAGGGAGTTTTGAGGTGCAGAGTCTCGTAGGGATCTCTATTTTATCTATCGATGCAATACCATTCCTGAAATCTGTGTGTAGGAGCAGGTGTATATAGATGCAGGTGCTCTCCCTGCACCCCACTGCAGGACGGTGCCATCTGTTTCTGACCTGTGTCACTCTACAGACTGCTCGCTATCAGTCCTCTCAAAGTAATTTCCTCACTTTCCTTACCAAAATGTCAGAAATCGGACAGCTAAAAGGCAAATAAATTGCATTCTCCATCCAAATCCTCATGGATTCTGTTAATTACGAGAATATACTTGATATGCCTCCTTAGTTCAAACACTCAGGTAGATAAAAAAGACCTAGGAGTTTTGAAGTGGATCAAAGGGGTTCAGTGATTTCAGTGTACACTGGATCTGCCCCCTGGTCCCACCATCAGCAAAAAGGACATTCAGGATCAGGGCCAGCATCATTAATACATACCCTGGTTTGTGCAGTGCAACAGAAGAGAGACATCAATGGTAGAATAAGCTTAGTAAGCTGCTTTTCAGACCCAAATGAACCGACAAATTCAGATTTATCCCTGAGGAGAATAGCACAGTTTAATTTACAAGGTCAGCCTATAATACAGACAAGGACAACATAGACATGTGCACTTCAAATGTTTCAATGAACAGGAAAGCTAGAAAGATATATGACAAAACAACCTGTTTTAAATTAAAACTGGACTGATTTCAGGAGCTTCCCCCTACTTTTCTCCCTATGCCTTCTGTTGTAACGTCACCATGATGCCTAAACAACTCAAGATTTTTGTACTAAAAACACAGATATTTATGTCTGTTGCTTCTATGAATTTCTTATTTTGTGATAGTACCTACTGCCCAGTTTAGAGCCCCTTTAAATGAATGAAATAATCTGTAAGAGAATATCATTCCTGCACAAAAAGGCTTTAGAATCATAGAATCCCTAAGGTTGAAAAGGACCTCCGAGATCATCAAGTCCAACCGTCAACCTAACACCACCATGCCTGCTAAACCATGTCCTGGAGTGCCACGTCTACACGTTTTTTGAATGTCTCCAGGGACGGCGATTCAACCACCTCTGGGCAGTCTGTTCCAACACCTCACTACTCTTTCGATGAAGACGTTTTTCCTAATATCCAACCTAAACCTCCCCTGATGCAACTTGAGGCCATTCCCTCTTGTCCTGTCGCTTGCTACTTGGGAGAAGAGACCAATGCCATCCTCACTACAACCTCCTTTCAAGTAGTCATAGAGAGCGATCAGGTCTCCCCTGAGCCTCCTCTTCTCCAGACTAAACAACCCCAGTTCCCTCAGTCACTCCTCATAAGATTTGTTTTCCAGACAAATTGTTGTTTAGCTGAAATGAAAATGGATAGAGGACAATAGTTACACTAGTTGAACTCTTTTTATGACAGAAAGTCATCTCTAACATCCCATATTGTATTATTTAGATCTTGCAACATCATGAAGTTAGTCTTGGCATGTTGTGAAGCCTGGTGTTTCTCTTTGCAAATGCAAGTCGTGGGCACAAAGAGTTTCAAGGCTGGTTTGCACTTGTGGCTCTTTGCAATTGCAGCATGAGGTAGTGGAGACACAAGGGAGTATCTCTGCTGGAGCTAGCTCCCTCTAAGCTTAGCCTGGAGCCAGAATGTAGTCAAGCAAGTTGGAAGATATGTTCCTAGTGGCTCCAAACAAGTTGAGGACCTGAAAAAGTAGAAATATGCTCCTGAGATATTGCTCTGTTAGAGCCACACAGCTTCCCTGCCTGATCTAGTAAAATTGCCCTGAGGATCCATTTGCACACCTAGGCTGCAATCTTAAAGATCTAAAATATCTACAGCACATCTGACAAAATTACCTCTGGAACATTACTTCACCAGCTGGCTCAAACTCGTACCATCAGATGCATCTCTGTGGAAGAATTCTTCTGGTTTTTAGGAAAGGGGTAGGTAGTATCCGTGGCCAAAGACTGTCCCCTATTGCATTCATTGCTGAGCACTAGTTGAAGACATTGCTTCAGTATTGGCTTATCATGGGTAAGTTTTCGTTCTTGTGCCATTCATGTGAATATGACACTGTATTTCAACTGACAGCCTAAGCACAAGCTACACTAGTAGTTTCACATCTTTATACAGGACCAGGTTTGCTTCAGGACAACTTGAAGCACATCAAAGGAGCCAGAGTCTGTCTGGACTCATTTCTGCAGGCAAATGTATACTGATGCTAGTGTGACTGAAGGTGCAGAGGGAGCAGACATTCAGCATTACGTGGCGCCTGGTGGCATTTCTATACACATCTGGTTTGTGCTGCAACTTTAGAAGTGTTATAAAGGAGAAAGCAAGGGGAACTGGTGAGGTAGACTGCAGTATTGCTGATAAAAAGAAATAGTGATACCCCAATAGTAAGCAATCCACGTTGTGTTTGCATTCAGAGAAGGACAACTTCAGCCCCACATTGTCCTATTTGCAGGCAAAAGAAAATCTGCAACGGCAAAAGAAATCTGGCACCTCTGTCAAGTCACCAAGCTTGGGGTTCAGGTGGCCAAAGAAATCATGTGTAGTGTGTAAATGTCATCCAACTGTTTTGCACATGCACTGTAAGACAAGGTGAATCTCAACCTGGAAATGCCCATTTCTCTCACTGCCATTCAAGAAAGCCAGGGTCACACATCAAGATACAGACCTCTACTCTTGTAGATGTCTAACATATGTGAAATTAGTTCTTCCTCTGACAACCTCAGTTCTCAATCACTCTTAGGAGAGCCCTCCTCAACTCATAGCAGACCTTCAGGCTCAGAGCCTGAGGTGAGATGATTGCTACAAAGCTTTGCCCTTTGGCCCCTAGGAAAACATATTTTGCTGTATTCTTGCTTTTTGTGAAAGTCATGACAGATCTGTGTGAATACTACAGACCTTTTCTCTTTTATAGGGCTGACTTCCAAAGACCTTAGAAACACACAAAGGTCATGTCCATACATACAAAGTCAGTGATGCTGATGGTCTTGTCTTCTCTTCTTTGTAGGACATCCCAAGCAAAGGCCAGCGACCCCAAAGAATGGATTCTCTCCCAAACCGGGAGAGAGTCGAGACTCTGAAAAGCAGTTTGTTCAGAGACTGAAGGAAAAGTGTGATGAGCAGTCCCGGCAATTAAGCAGTATTCGAGATGAGCTTAAAAGGGCCAGCTGTGGCTTTGATGTCTTTGCTATAACAACACAGCACTTTTCCAGGCAGGTAAGTGCAATGGGTACTTCTTACTATTGGAAAGGTACTTTACCTTTACACCAGTCACTTTATTCCACAGCCATTGAAACTTTGTTCTTGGGAGCAAAGCATGTAATTTCTTTGCAACAGTTATTATGAGGAGGGAATTATAATTCGATGTCATGTATTTGAAAATCAAAGTTCAGGAACTTGGAAGAGAAGGAATTGTGACTGAGGCATTTGTCACAAGCACAAAGGGATTCCAGGGTGTTTTTAGGTTTGAAGCAAATGCAGAAACTTAGAAATCCCAGTCCCTGACTAGTACAGCTGGAATGGAAAGCATAACTGAGATATTGATATTTGCGAACAAATGCAAAAACAACCCATGCACTTAGTCAACCAAAGGTGTGGGATGAAGGAGAAGATTCGCTTTCTCACAGTACTCATCTACTTCTCCTGTTCACCACAGATCAGGCAGAGTGGTCCCTCTTACGGAAGTGCCAACTCCTGAAGACGTTAGAGTAACATTATCTCAGCATTTAGGACATTACATACAGCAGGTATAGAAAGCATTAAGAAAATATTGTCAGTAATTAAGCTTACTTACTCACTAAACCTGAGACAAAATGAGTAAACTTACCCAAGGTTTGGGTAATATCTTTGATTGCCTGTTTGTCTACTTTTGGAAGAGACAGGAGTAAATTTTGAGTACTAAATAGGACAAAGAGAACCAAAAAAACCCCACAGATTCAAACAGTCTTTACAAATTCTGAAATCCTTTATTCTGGTTTTTTTTATATATTAGTGGGAAAGGTTATCTTTGAACAAATACCGTAGTTCACACTTTTCCCTAAGTAGGAGCTGATCTTGCCAGAGGGAGCTTCACTGAACTGAAAAAAAGAACCAGGGAATTTTTAAGAAGTACTAAATATTTTAAATACCTTCCCAGGGGCTTTCCTCCCTCTATTTTTCTTTTGTCTTGACATTTCTGGGCCTGATGGACATTTGTAAAGCTGCCTTTTTTTCCTTCCTTCTTTTTTTGGTTTTTTTTGTTTGTTTTTTTTTAGCTGACTGTGGAGTGTCCTTGATTAAAGCAGAGGGAAACAAAAAAGCAGTGTGTGCTCAGCTTTGTCTATGTGTTGTCCACTGATGACAGATTTTTCATCTTATGCCTCATTCACAATTTCCTAAAGGAATTCTGGAAGCTTGGGCATATCTCCTTCGTCTCCTCTGGATCTGTTTTAAATGAGAGCAGCTGCTGCAGCTGAGCTCTGAGATGATTCTCATCCTGTTGGTGCATGTTGGTTCTCTCCTGAGAAGGCCTCCTAAACTGAACACCTCAGGGGACTTTATTTAATAGAGTCCTCTCCAAGTCCTGGCTGGGCATAGCTGTGTCTCATGTTCCCAGCTCCTCTGCACTATCAGGCCAGCTGGGAGTTTTCAGTAATATACCTGTGGAATTAAAGTGCCTTCAGGCTTAGGCAGGATTAGATGTAGATTTTTTTCAGATCCACTGCTGGACTTGCTTACCTGTGTTCAGCCTGAATGTCAGTCCCTTCTGGGCTTGCCTGGTTGCCCTGAAATACATATAGCTGCACACCACCGTTCAGTGCAGTGCAAGACACTTGTGTCTCTCTGCTCGCTGCAGGGAGCCATGTAACATGGACCTCTCCCAGGCAAAGATACCCCTGGCTTCCCTGGGTCATGAGCTGCACAGTCAGCATAAGCCCAACTCAGATTTGGTACCTACATTAGGACTACGGTTGCTTTAGGCTCCATTTTTAGTGGATGGCAGCAGGTAAGCACTTCTAGAAGACTATTTACATCACTAAAGATCTGCTTGAGGTACTTGCCTGTCTTGACTGAGGTCTCCCTGGAGGCTGTTACACTTTTAAAATCAATGCTTTATTTGAGAGCCTACATTTAGTGGGATGATCTGGGACTACTCAAGCAATTGCATAATCGAGCAGTTTGTTGTCTTGCAACTGAGACACAGACTTTGAAGTTTTCAAGTGTCATTCGAAACTACAATCTGTAGACATTTTCTGAGATGGCATTGTTGCTTGAAAGCTTGGGCAAAATTCTGTTGGCTGGCTTTGACTTAGGGCAGCACGGAAAAAGAAATGTTTCCCAATAAATAATAGTAATTGTGTGCGCATGTGTTTCTGAGAAGTCTGCAGGCAAAACGGTTGAGGTCTGAGCAGAACTGCAGTTTTGTCAGTAAATAATACTCATTCAGGAACAAGGTGGGGCCTTATTCTGGAGAAGTTTGGGGTTGATTTGTCCGTTCTGCTTTGCTTAGCAGAGGGCCCAGCCCTGCTTTGGGGCTAGGGAGCCTCTTTGGGTTGAGAGTCACCCATCACCTAATTTTAGTATGTCTCTCTCTCCTTACACCACCCCAAAATAATGCCCAAAACATAGATTTTCCTCTGAATTTGAGCTGAATTGTGTTGGAAAATGTGCTCACAGACAGTGAGGACTGGACTGAGTCTTAAAAGCAATCCAAGGACCAGCGTTTTGCGCACAGGTTGGAGTCTCCCCATGCCCATGGCTCTCCTGCCTTGCTCACACTGTTTCTGTTCTCTCTCCAAAGCTGGGGAAAGCACCAATGCAAATGGTCCAACAGACATGTTTAGCTGAAGAGAGTGTCAATAGGTAGTGAAGCCTGTTGGCCCACACTGGCAGTTTCTCTGAGTGCTTTCCAATATTAAGCACTTGCTGTAGCAACCTTAAGGTTGCATGGCCATTTTCTTTGGGGTTTGTTGGATTTGTTTTCTGGCTGTTTCAGACCACTGCTGAATTGTGTCCTGGAATCATCTCACTTTCTCAGCTGAAAATGCTTTTAATGCACAAGATTCATTTAATAGGTCTCAAGGAGTAAGCAACATGTAGCGATACTTAACACAGTCCCATTAAATGACAGCTAAACCAATCTGCTGTCTTAGCAAAAAGCCTAAGCAATTAAAGCAGGTGGTGACTGAAGCAGTAGACAAAAAATAAATAAAAGGTAAAGCAGTGGTTCTGACATAAACATTTAGCTAGTTATGGAAAGTAATGATTGCAGTGCTTGGACAGCATGGCTTCTCGTAATTATTTAATTAGGAGATTCATTAGTTGAGGCCCTCAGATATGCACATGATTCCTGTCGACTTTGGGAAGCACTTCAAACTTATTCAGAAGCAGAGCAGATTTTGTCCTTACGAAAATACGTGTCAATACAACCCTTGTGCTGTGAGGGATAGTCCGAAGTGAGGAACTGACTGGCAGGGCTGGAGTGATACCATGAAGGCATTTTAGAGCTGATATCACAGACCCAGTTCCTTGGGTCACTCCTGACCTGGTCTGACTTGTTGCTCGGGTTATAACGAGCAAAGTGGCCAGCAGCAGTCCCTCTTGGAAGTGGTAACAGTGCCATCTAAAGGAGAGTAACCCAAAGTGACAGACTGTGGAGGGTAAGTCCTTCTGGACATAAATAGGGAGGGGAAAAAAATCCACTTTTATATCTCTAGTACACTCAGAGCAGACATGTTTGTGTTGAGAACTGTCGAGGTCAGACTGCACTGAGGCCCTGGAAACTGGGCTGATGCCTTTCTGCCAGCCCAGCATGCCCAAACTCCTGAAAAGTGGAGTCCCATTAGCAAGTTCTGCCTCTGAAATTTCAAATTAGGACTCCAGATCTACAGTGCATGAGAGGACAAGAGATTCTTTCTGCACTGCAGTCCCCAGTGGTGGGAGCAGGTAAGGGAAAGAGTTGTGCTGGCGCAGTCTGTCCCATACTCTGCTTGGGTACGGAGGGTTTCCTGGCTTGCAGCATGGCCCCGTGCTGTGGTCTTTGTCACAGGGGGAAAACTGCTCAGGACGGGTCCCAGCACATGGGCACGATCAGATCAGCTGGGAATGGGGAAACCACACAGATGCCCTGAACAAGAGTTGGGACAGCACTGCAGTACTTGATGGCATCCCAGCACTTTGTGTCTACCAACATGGCGAAAGACATGTCACCAGTAACCACTGTTTGTGTGGTTGTCTCCACACCTGAGTGTGGGATACTTTTGGGTGGGTATGAAACACACATCTTCCAGACAAGTAAATGCATATAGCAGTGTCCTTCAAAATCTAGGGTGGGCAAGAAAAAACTTTCCCCCCACTCAGATAACTGAGATATGTGTGTGCTTGTGTGCATTCTTCAGAATAATGTTTCTGTCTTGTGAATGGACAGTACGCCACCCAGTGTCGTGTAACTACCTTGTCCAAATGCTAATGACCTCTCAATGTTAGAGACCAAATTTCTTGCACTAGTTACAAGTTGCTTGACACTTCCCACCATTGCCTCCAAAACAAGAATTTGGACGAACATTTCAAGTGTTATCTCAGGCTGACCTGAAAATCGATTATTTTCACAACTCAATCATAGGATCATAGAATCATTAAGATTGTAAGAGACCTCCAAGATCATCTAGTCCGACCGCCCCCCTACTACCTATATTACCTATTAACTGTCTCTGAGAATGAGTTTAGGAGAAATATACCTACTGTTTGTACCTGGTGGTGGCACAGTGGTAAGAAGCCAAAACTCATCAGAAGGACTGACCTTCTGGCTTTCAGGGGTACTACTTTCCCAACATTTGCAAAATACGTTAGAATTTGACCCAAGAATAGTCCTTAGAAAAGTGCCACTCCTCCCTCATCATTATTACAGCTTGGCTAGATTTCCTGTATTGAGCAAGTCAGTCTTTTCTTTACTCCTGCTGGAGACCAGAGCAGTCAGGACAACTCAGTCCTTTCATTCTGTGTACTGGAAAAAAAGCCATTTTGGACTCATCAAAGCCTGACATTGATATGCATCAAAAATCCCTTTATTGTGAAAAAAACAGAAAACTTTATTTACTTATAAGACAAAGATCAAAAAGAAATGTCATCATCATTTAGGGCTTTTTAAACTGCTTTTTAAGTAGAAATACACAAGATTTGGTATCGGGGCTACTAGTTGTGGTAAAACAGCAGTAAGACTCGAGAGGTGCTCCTCTCCTTGCAAGGGTTCTGATGAAGGTTCTATAATGCAGCTGCTATGAACCTGCAGGACACTTACACATGGTCAGTCTGCCCAAGGAGTGGATCGGGATTTGTGAAATGAAGGAAACTGCCTTCTGCAGGCCCCTGCATATTTGCGGTGGATGCTAGAAGACAGGCAGTGAGAAGGTAAGGTGCTGTCTGAATAGAAACCTTGACGCAGCTGAGTATCTTTCCCCTCCTCATCCTCGGGGTAACTGGATGTTACCAGAGGATGCTACACAGGGCCTGTAGGAAGATAATTTCACCCAAGCTCTCCACGTCTCTGCCAGAGTGTGTCCCTCATCTTCCGCTCACGCAGCACGTCTCGGTGCTCGGCGCTCTGCTGCTGTGACTGCAGAGCCAGACACTCGCTGCACTGTGCCCCTCGGGTGTGCCAGCAAAACACACCCCTCGGCTTGCACGGGACCTGAGGGGCGATTCCAATCTCCCAGTGCCTCAGAGCTCAGCTTAGATGGGGACACCAAGGAACTGCCATCACATTTGGGTGCCATGGAGGAATAGAATAGAATAGAATAGAATAGAATAGAATAGAATAGAATAGAATAGAATCATTAAGGTTGGAAGAGACCTCAAGGATCATCCAAGCCCAACCAACTCCCCCCCACCTATTAACCACTAAACCATGTCCTTCAGTACTGCGTCTAACCTTTCCTTAAATACCCGCAGGGACGATGACTCCACCACCTCCCTGGGCAACCTGTTCCAATGCCTGACCACCAAAAAAAATTGTATTTGTGGTGCACTCTGATATTGGGGTGGGACGACAAAAATCAGCCTATGAGAAAATCAGCACTGCTGTCAGTGCAGGGGATAGCACGGGGAATAAATAAGGCCTTGGGCTACCGAATGAACGAAGCAAATTCAGAAATGAGTACTGACAGGCCTATTGCCTGGGCGAAGTGGCAGTGCTGTGCTGTGCCCTGTCCGTCGGTGCGATGGATCCACCCCACGGCGTGGAGCTGCACCCCCGGGGTCCTGCCCCGCTTCACCGTGCTGCTCTGGGCGTTGGCTGCAGTCACACACCCATCGCAGGGGCGTGCTGTGAGCTGGTGATGGTGGGGGGGGATATTGGGTACTGCGAGAAAAGGGAGAGAAATGCCCCCCACCCCTACCCCAAGGGCTTCCGGCCCAGCACTGTGCGAGGTGGAAGTGGGGCTGGGCCGTGCAGTCTCCCACCCTGCGTTTTTAGCCATGTGCTCCCAGGTAGCGCAGGTCCCACAGCAAGATCTCCTCTGCCACGTGGACCCACTTGCACAAGCTCCTTCCTCACTGCAAACAGGGCAACTAGATAACCGCTGCCTCTGAGGGGCACCCACTTCTCCTGGGTCTGGCTGGGGCTCCCTGCTCCGGGTCCCTACGGCCATGTGGCTGGGGAGGGCAGAAGAGCCAGGAACGCAACCAAAAGAGGAGGCAGAAACTTGCTGGGCCAGCCTTGTCGAATACGATGGTTTTCTTAGATGCTCAGATGCTTGGAGGCTTGGCAGCCTCCAAGCTGTCCTGCAGGTGAGGAGTGGGAATGAGTAAATCACCCCCGGGCAAGCAGGCAGTGGGCAGCAGGAGCAATGGCATTTGGGGGGGCAGGAAGGGAGCATCAGCAAACCCCTCTCCCTGCCCAAAATCCTGAGGCACAAAGACTCTGCAGAAGGTTTTTAAGGGCTGAGGTTTGAGCAAGTTCTGGTGGGAGCACAGCTGGGAAAATGGTAGGTGAAGAACTAAGCGCTTAGTGAAGAGGCTGCTTCTTCCTTCTGTGTCAAGAGGGCATGCCTCAAACATGCTAGCTGTACATGTTTTCAGTTGAGTAGGAGTCAAAAGTAGGACAGGTGAAAAAAGCCACACACACATATATATATACACAGACTTATATATAAAACTGGTGTTAATCAAAGGCTAATTATCTTCTCCAGTAATTGGCCGCTGGAGACTGCACAGTGGAAGGGGAGTAAAAAGGAGTGCTCCACTTCTGAGGTCACAGAATCACGGAATGGCTTGGATTGGAAGGGACCTTAAAAGGTCATCTGGTTGCACCCCCCCTACCATAGGCAGGGATGCCACCCACTGGATCAGGTTGGCCAGGGCCCCATCCAGCCTGGCCTTGAACACTGCCAGGGATGGGGCATCCACAGCTTCTCTGGGCAACCTGTGCCAGGGCCTCACTGCCCTCACAGGGAAGAATTTCCTCCCAATGTGTAATATAAATCTCCCCTCTTTTAGTTTAAACCCATTGCCCCTCATCCTATCATTTTCACCTGATTCAAGAGTCCCTCTCCATCCTTTGTATAAGACCCCTTTAAGTATTGAAAGGCTGCAATGAGCTCACCCCGGAGCCTTCTCTTCTCCAGGCTGCACATCCCCAGCTCTCTCAGCCTGTCCTCATAACAGAGGTGCTCCAACCCTCAGAGATGTCAGTAGAGATTTTTATTCTCTCCCTGGAACTTCCGTTTCCTTTGCCGTGCCAGAGGACAAGCCCTATCTGGACTGACTTGTGCCAGGGGAGCAGGCGCTGCCTGGCTTTGCGTGGCACAGCTGGCCACAGCACACTGCACTTCGGAGGTGGGTTTATGCCAATGCTGGACTGATCCTGGTGGAAATCACCCCTGACACTGGAGGCAGAGGCGGGACAGGGAGGCAAGTGAGCAGGACCCTGTGGGCAGCACGGGCAGCGTGCGCCAAGCTGCAGGTGAAACGGCTGTTTCACAGAGCCACTGGCCTAGGGCAGGGAGAAGCTGCCCAGTGGTCCTGCCTGACCTCTCCTTCTCTCCTTTTGGAGCAGTGACTAATGCTGGGCAGCTCTGGAGACATGTCACTGCTTTTGATTTCTGCACCTGTCTTGCACCTTCAGTGTTTTACTCTGCAGGTTGCAGTACCATTGCACAGCACTGTCCTTGTACTCTAAAGGGTCCTTTAGGTAAGACGTAAAATGCTGCTGTCCCATCACTACACGGAGCTTTTCGCTAGTGAGTACGGGTGTCCTGGGGCAGCTGCAGCTGAGGGCAGACAGGAAGGGTCTCTCACCAGCTTTGCAGCCAAACTGGCAGCAAACCTTAGACTACTGCAATACCGTGCAATAATCCCAGATAGGGTGGTCTGCTCCGCTTCAGTCCCTGCAAGACAGAAGGAAGCAAGTGCAGGGAACCTCTTGGCTTTTCCCCCTGTCCTCAGTGGCTTTCTCACACGCACTGCTGTGACAGGTAGTGCAAATGTTGGGGTTTGGGGGGTGGAAGAACATGCTTTCCTGGGAAGGGCTAGGGTAGCTATACAGTCTTCTTTTGAAACAAGCCCCCAGTTGGGGTATGTTTGTATCTCTTGGTTGGAGAAGAATTTTGCTAGTTACACATAAATATTTCAAATTTCAAGATAGAAAAAAGAAATAGCCCCAGGCGTTCTAATGCTCCTCTTCAAGAGGTTTTAAATTTCCATTAAAAATTGAAGATCTCTTTATTTACGTACTGTCCTTGAAGAGAAATATATTTAGACTGTGTGTCAAGCATCAGGTAAAGGTGAATTTATTTTCTCCTTTTGTTTATATTATTGATTTCCATGTAAGTGACTGACTTTGACAGCCTTGATTTTATACTTTATTCAGAGGAAAAAAACAGAATAAGTGTCAGGACAATGGCAGCCTCCAAGCAGGGTGGTTGGCTTGAGGGATCTAGCAACACATTAGGAGCTGTGTGAAAAGCGATGATAAGTGACAGGCTCCAGTGGTATTGCGGCCTTGGCTCATGCGGGGGACAGAGCAAAACCTGAATCACAATGTTTTCACGCTGTTCTTTAAGTTCAGCCAAGGAGTCAGAGATGTGTACCTGTTCTAAATCCCCTGCATTTTAAATACCTCTTTCACAGTGAGCCAAAATTTCATTTCCTAAGATTCATCATTCCTTCTTCCACCTTAAACTGGAGGATCTAGTTTTACTTAAGGACCCTGTTCTTTGCAAGAAACAATGGTCATGTCGTTCTCAGGTGAGTCACAGTAACTGCTCGTTTTTCAACCTCTTGTTAGGTTTGGCCTTTCCACAACAAGGAGCTTGGGAACTCTATTAACTGTTTTCTCCAGGCCTGAGGACAATGTGAGGATCTCTGCCCTGGCTGGTCTTAGCACCACAGCCACGCAGTTCTGGCCTCATCAGTTGTCCAGGGGTGCTGGTGCTTACTGGGGTTATGTTTCAGGGGAAAAGGCATTGTCCACCCAAGGCAATTCAGTAGGGATCTAGGCAGAGTTTGTTAGCGCCACAGCTTCAATCTGGCAATACCGAATTGTTCCAAAGGATATACTTTGGACTCAGGGGTCCTGCATGTTCCCGTGAAACTTTGTTTCATCAGAAAAAACCCAACAGTGAATAACCATTCTAGCACCCAGAGACTTTGACACTCTTGCATCGGTACTTGGTGCCAGAAATGTGCTAGCAGCATTTGTCCTAAACATGTGACTGTCTGTTCTTGGTACAGGCAGTCTGGAATGGCGCTTTCATAGACCTCGTGTGGCTGCTGTGCATGTGCAGTGGTTAGACCTGTGGCCAAGTAACTGGGGAACTATTAAGTGCTTTAAATCCCTTCACAACATCAGAGTCTATTCACCAGATAAATGGAAATTATTGCGGGCTGGGAAGCAGGCATGGTTTTATCTGAACTAATAACTTTCTTGTCTCTGAATTAACAGTTTTCATTTTGGAAATTGCCTGAATAGGAGCTGTAATATTAGATGTTTCTAAAATACCTTTCCTGGACAGCTGAAGGGATGAGAAGCCTGCACCTTCCTTGCGAAGTGCTTGATATCAGGCATCTCCAACACCAGCAGGGTAGCTACAGGATTCATACAGGGCCCACAGACACGTTAAGCAGTGCAGCACAGCATACTGCAAAGCCATTTTCCTCAGATAATCATCCTTTCATTTTTTTTCTTTATTTTCTTTGATTGGTTAATGGGTTGCTCTTCACAGATACTCTACCAAAATTTCTACTGAGTGTAATGGAACAAAGATTTTTGCAGCTCATTGCAGATCAATAGGTGCAAGGTTCATGTATGAAAGTGTTAATCACACTAGAAATTGAATAATTTTTCTGCTTCCATGAAACAAGAGAAATATTTAACCAATGAAATTTTATAGATACTTTTCAGGGAATTTGGTGAGGCTGGACAAGCTTTCGCTAGGAGGGAGCAAATAAAGAATCCATAACTTTCTTTAGCATTAGGGTGAATGAGACCTGGCCTGTCCAGATAGGAGGGATCCCACCCTCTCTTTGGGAGGCAAAAAGCTGAGCCTCCCTTCAGAGACAAACCTTTCAGCACAGCTCCTGTTTTATACACGTACTCAGAAGATTTCACTTTCATTTTAGCATATGGTGAGACCCACTGTCAGTCTATAGTGTTGCTGTAAAATTGGAGGTCTGTTCGCAGATAATCTTCAGGAGTAATTAAGACAAATATTTTGAACAACAGCCTAAGGGACATCACAATCAACCTGGGCAGGTGGCAAATACCAAGTTACCCACCCAGAAGCAGCAGTGACCAGAGTCACTTGACACATATTTACATGCTGGCGGTTCCTTTCCAGTAACCTGTCCCTCTGGCAGATCCATGTCCACCCTCTTGCCCATGTGGCCAACCTCAGCTCAGTGTGTTCCTGCAGCCTCACCAGCAGATACCTGTCATAACGTCCCTGCAGCTCTCCTCCCTCAGATATGCACCCATGACCTCCCCTACCTTCTCCCTGCCTGTATTTTCAGACCTCTGGCAGTAATACTTGTTTTGGTGGTTTTACGTTACCCTCAGGGCAAAGTGGCATGGGTCCATTAATATAGATATGTCCAATAATGACATATATAGGCGTCGTAATAATAATGGCAACAATGATCAGTGCAATGGAAATTGTTTGTTTAAGGGATCTTACTGTTTCTGCAGCCTATTAAGAGGCATGATTTATTATCCATAACAAAGATCTGGCAATGCTAAATGTCCATCAAACCAGCTACGTGCCAGCTTTTTAATTGCAGAAGTAGTAGGCTCCATGTATAATTACCTTGATTTGGTTTTAGTCATCACAAACCATAAAGGCTAGCCTAACTTGAAAAATCAATTTTTATCTTCTTATTTGCCAGTGCAGTAAAATCCATTTAAGTAACATTAGCTTGTGGTGTTTAATTGAATTACCCAGAACAAGGAACAAGAAGATGTTGTCTGGATTGAATTGGGTGTGTTAAAAACAGAAAGCACTTGGCTGACTTAGTGTATTCCTTTTAGTTACTATTTGACCTCTGTAAAACAATCTCATTAGAATTTAGGACACTAACATTTTAATTATGCCACAGTTATCCAAACAGAGTGCTAGACATTTTGCAAATGGGATAAAGGTGATGTTCCAGTCCTAAGGTGCTTAGCGTCAAAATCAGTAATCAGGCCAGTTAAAACTGGGGAGTCAAAGTGACCGAGTCTCGGAGACTACCATATCTCTAGTTTATTCGAGGATTTATATGGAAAGATAGTCACATGTTTGCATACCTGCACACGGATACACACGCCTGCATGCACGCAAGCACATGTCTGCAGTCTGTTCTGCTGCCTCAAATATCCTCTGGGAAGACATGTGCTTTCAGTGACCGTACGGGGGTTAGGGCTGGAGCATCGCAGGGCTTGGGATCACCAGTGGGGTCCCAGGGACAGGCACCACTAGAGAAGGACTGGGAGGTGTGGTGTCCTGCCAGTGCCTCACCTTAGTGCAACAGCAAGGGCAGGCAAGAACTCAAAGCAAAACCAGGTACGTTGGGAGGTGCAGAGGCAGCAACGGTTGTGTGTACGCAGCTCTGTATGAGCTGTAGAAGAGACCCCAGTGAGTACGGTTTCCCTTCTGCAGACAGGGATGTTCCCACTGTTCATGTTAATTTACGCCAAACTGGTGTGATGAATATTTTACATCCCACACAAGTCTGTCCCACCTGCCCTTGGAGGTGTTCCCTGCGGTGCAGCACGTGTCTCCAGGCTGCCGCAGAAAGGAGCAGCAGTACGTGTCCTCAGCAGCACGGCTGGGCGGATGGCTGCCTCTGAGGCAAGCAGCCTGCACAGCTATTTGTATCATCTCGCTCTGATTTGATCTGTGGGGAAAAAATAAGCTACATTTCTTCCTTTTTTTTTTTTTTTATTGCTTAGTACACTGAGAAAAGGGACCTTGGTATATATAGTGTAGAGAATTCTGTTTGGAGAGACATAAAAAAGGAGCATGTTGTGTAATTGCATATATAGAATGCTGCCGCTAAAGTAAGAAGGCTGAATAAAAAAATGAAATTGTATGTATTTATCATAAATATAAACATCAACATCTTGTCCATTAAGCTAACAGGAGACATTCACTAAGTGTTGTAAAGGAAAGCTAAGATATTTTTATAGACAAATATATGTATATAGTAGTAAACTCAGTGGTCCCAGAAATCTTTAATGTGATGTGAAGATGTGGTACTTAGGGACACGGTTTAGTGGGAAATAGGTGGTGGGGGGACGGTTGGACTAGATGATCCCTGAGGTCTCTTCCAACTTTAATGATTCTATGTGTTAGAACAAAACCTAGTCCTTAATGAAGTGTTTCTTACCTTTGAGCTAGAGATTAATAGATGTTAGAAAGCAAACTGGAGGGCGCTCTCCACTCTGCAATGGGCTTCCTGTGCCAGTGGGAGCAAGGGACTCAGTGCAAGGCTCCATCCAGAAGCCATGGAGCAGTGGAGGTGTTAGGTGGAGGAGGTCTGGACTCTTCAGAGTACCCATGTTTGGTCTACAGTCCATGGACAGACCCCAGGGTGGCGGGGGGGGGGGGCGGGC
>VWZZ01004722.1:1940-35227 GCA_013399095.1 Psophia crepitans
GTCTTTCTTGAATGCGGGAGCCCAGAGCTGGATGCAGTACTCCAGATGTGGCCTCACCAGGGCAGAGCAGGGGGGGAGAATAACCTCCCTTAACCTGCTGGCCACAGTCTTCTTGATGCACCCCAGGATAGCATTGGCCTTCTTGGCCATGAGGGCACACTGCTGGGTCATGGAGAGATTGTTGCCCACCAGAACTCTCAGGTCCTTCTCTGCAGTGCTGCTTCCCAGAGGTCAGCCCCTAGCCCTTACTGGTGCTTGGGGTTGTTATTCCCCATGTGCAGGACCCTTCACTTGCCTTCGTCAAATTTCGTAATGTTCCTCTCTGCCCAACTCTCCAGCCTTTCAACATCTCATTGATTGGCAGCGCAGCCTTCTGGTGTGTCAGCCACCCCTCCCAGCTTGGTGTCATCAGCAAATTTGCTGAGGGAACACTCTTTCCCCTTGCCCAGGTCGTTGATGAATATGCTGAAGAAGACCAGATCCAACACCGACCCCTGGGGCACACCACATGATACAGGCCTCCAACTAGACTCTGCACCACTTATTGCAACGCTCTGGGCTCTGCCATTCAGCCAGTTCTCTACCCACCTCACTGTCCACTCATCCAACCCACACTTCCTCAGCTTACTAAAAAGGATGTTATGAGAGACAATGTCAAAAATCTTGCTGAAGTCAAGGTATACAACATCCACTGCTCTCCCTTCATCTACTCAGCCAGCCATGCCGTCATAGGAGGCTCTCAAACTGGTGATCAGTGCATTCATGTGGGGAAATATGTAGAAACAGAGAACAAGATATTAAATAGTTATGGATTATAGACATTTGTAGGTAAGGCTCATACCGGTTAATTGATTTGCTTCGTGAAGAGCTCCCAGTGAAAGCAGGACTCTATTTTGCTGTGGACTGAAGTCACTAATGGATGGGAGGACATCCCATTCAAAGAGCATCCTCTGGGGCAGGAAAATTTGGAAGGTGTTTGTGGTCTGTAAATCTGTAGAGAAGTGTGTGGCTGCAATGAAATCTACAGCATTGGCCCAGTCTTCACCAAAATTTGCTTCTGGATGAGAGAGATATTTTAAGCTGAAAGAAATTAAAATAAAAATGTAACAGATAATGGAAATCCATTGTAGAACACATTATCCTGCCATTTATCCCAAAGATGTTTCGTTCAGTATAAAATCCTGAGCAGTTTCAGTGCCACAGTAACTTAAAGCCTCCTTCAGTACTTTGCACATAATTTCTCCTGGCATCACTTCCTCTGCCCAGACTAGACGCAGCTCCTGACTCAGACCCTGGCTCCCAGAGAGGATTCAGCATCTCATTTAAACCCACAGCCTGGCAGCCATCTCTCATCAGTCATCCCATGCTCTGAGAGAATGGAAAGAGGAGCAGACCCTAAAGAGTAGGTGCCTAAAGTAAGAAAGTTTATCGGACTTTGCTGGGATACTGTCCTTTCAAAGAGGCATGCAGGTGGGAAGACCTCCCTTGGCCACCTCTCTCATCCCCATACCTGTCCTGGAACTTGGGCAGTGCGTAAGCAATGGAGGCGATGTGTGCCCTCCACATGAGACGGAGGGCCTCATCCAGATCGAGGGAGGAGAAGGTTGCACGGCTCACAGCTTTGCGTTCTGTAGACAACAGATACTGCAGCAACAGGGAGGAGAAAAGGCAGAGAAACAGGGGGGAGGTTTAAACCTAATGTATTTTTCAGACTTAAGCATATACCTCACAAAATAATAAGTTTGCAAGCTAAAGGAAATCGCTTCTGAGTAGTTTCAATGTGCTGCTTTGTAAGTAACTATAGTGTCTGGCATAGGGAGAAAAAGATGATTAATGCAGATTTATAAAGTGAACACATATCCTCACTGAAGTTAATGGCAGTTGCTACTCTTTGACTTGTACAGAATGAGAGTTTTATCCACGTAATTTAGGTATTCTGTCACAATAATTCAGTGGACTTTTGTATCTGAGTGCCATGGAAGCTTCTGTGCTGAAATATTGGATTCCTTGAAAACATGTTTGCCCTTTTGGCCAAAACTTTCTGAAGATTTTCAGAAAATAAGAAAATTATCCTTAATGGTTATCATTATGGCTATTTGAGGAGTAGATCTTTTACAATAACTTCTGAAACATGCTGCTTTAAAAAAATAATCTTAAGAATACCAATCTAGTCTCGCTCCTAAAATCTCTACCTTCGCTGACAGTTGCCAAGAGGGACTTATGATTTAAATTTTCTGATCATTATCAATAATTTGACTATCAACCATGAAGTTGAATATAGAATTCTGTCTATAAAAATAGCTATTGAGTCTATGAAGTAAGAAATATTGTCATCTTTGGGATTAGGGAACAGCTGAATGAGGAGCAAAGAGAATATCTCCTTGCATAAATAAGTGTCCTTCTGAATGATGTTTCAGCATTTTCAGTTTTTTCGATGTTCAAAGGAATAAATGAGCCCTATAACAGAAATGCAAGGCCGCTTCTCAAGGGTAATGTTCTATCTCACATGCTTAGTTTGCATTGCTAACATAAGCAGTATTGAGAATACAAATATATCTGTTAACAAAACAGCCTCTTGGAACGAACTCCAAAATACAGAATTATCTTAAAGGAGGGCAAAAATCTATAACCTGTAAAAATTCTGGCCACCTTATCTCTAACTCACCTTATGTCATGCTTTTCATTTTTTCTGCTTGTTACTTTTACATCAAGCTGTTATTGAAAGGAAAACAAGCTCTCTGAATCTTACAAATAACAACAAGTTGTTAAAAAGTAATATTCTGGTATCATTTCCTACAAAATATGGAAAAAATAAATATTTACTTCAAAATAGGCCTTCCATTTATCCATGAGCTCGGGAATGCGAGACCGGCAGTCGGCAACACTATAGCAGAAATCAGCCCTTCGCTCCTCTGGTGGCAATATTTCTATCTCGTACTGCAGCTGCCCAAAGAGGCCAGCCTCCACTGCCCCTAGAAAGGGTATGACAGCCAGGTAGTAATTCATACCTGTAATAATAATTAAAAAGGAGGAGGTGTTAACCACATGCAAATGAAAAATTCTCACATAGAAAAATTAACACTTTGCATTACCAAATGCAACCGTTTCAAATTGCCACTGATACAACTGTGTTCAGTGGTGGGACATGTGTACTGAAACGTACTAATGATATCTGATTGATATTGATAGACATGATTTGTAATATTCATTTATATATCATCCTTTAACAGTTTTGCATGAGCTGACAGTGTGCTATACTTTGCAGGAAAGGACAAGCAACCGAAAAAGGTTAGATCTTTATAGGTTGTCATGACTTGTCATAGGCAAGACATCAAAAGTCTCTGAAATAGTAGTTGCAAAGTACAAGTGAGTACAGAAAGACTAAGGGGTACCCCATGAATATTGTTTTCATAAAAAGAAACAACACTTCTGTGGATCCTGAGCGTATAAAAAAGGAAAATATTATATTCTGCTGGAAGATAACAACTTGGCTTTTAAAAATTATTTTGCTCACTGAAAATTTGTTGGAAATGACCCCAGTTTGTTTGTTTATATTTTTGTTAAGATGATGGCTTCCTTTGGTCTGATCCATAAGTTAGAGCAGTCAGACCCAGTACATGGGAAACCCAGGTTCAGTTCTCACCTGTGCTGGACCACATCTCCAGTGAAAGTGCCCATAGGGCTATTTGATTATTCCTCATTTGAAAGGAGGATTTTAACTTCTCCTTTTATTTGTGTCCTCTTTGTAGAAATAAAGTTTAGAAGGACATAATTAAGAGCTGAGTTTAAAATCAGTGCTCTTTACAAGAGCACAGTAGAAGTCCCAAGTGATGAGAACGCAGTGTTGCACTGGGAGTCATAACCAAGCTGGGTCTTGCTTCATGTTCACTATTTTCATGAGAACTGTTGAAACCTGGATTTCACACCAGAAAACACTTACAGTCTTTTAAATGGGCTTGCATATATTACATATTTATACCTGGTTGGGGGACTCAGAGGGCAGAAAACAATGCAGCAAAGGACTATACTGAATATTGTTCTAGGCAAAAAGAACTGAACTTCTTCAGCAGGGAGTGTTTCATACACCTAGGGGAATATTAAATGTGAGTTTCTGGTTTAAGCTCATTCCTGGCTTCATATAACTACTCATGTCAGAGAGGACTACCATGAAGGTCAGCCAAAACCACTTACATCCTCAGAACGCTAAAGGATTTTTCTGTGCAGTCTGAAAGACTTTATGTACCTTCCTGCTGCAGTAGGGTAAATCAAGGCTGAGTTTATACATTTTCTGGAGGCAACAAAATTCGTATCAAGCAAACATGCAGTGTTTAGAAGCGAGTGAAGAGCAGGAACGCAAACGCTGAACTTTCACTGAAAGTGGTGGTTTCTGTTCCAGGAAGGTCCCTTGCTTGCACAGGACTATGCAATGACCTTTCTTACTTGCCACTGCATGGGACACCTACCCACGGAGCACCTAGCGCTACTCACCCACAGAGGCAGAAAACTGAACGTCGTCATTGGAGTGAGTGTCACAATCAGCTTTGGCTTTACTCTACGTTTACATTTTGAATTTACTCAATGCTTACGTCTTTGATCACTTGAAGATATATCACAGAATCACAAGGATTGGAAGGGACCTCGAAAGATCATCTAGTCCAATCCCCGCTGCCAAGGCAGGGCCACCTAGAGCACATCACTCAGGAACACGTCCAGTCGGGTTTTGAATGTCTCCAGAGAAGGAGACTCCACAACCTCTCTGGGCAGCCTGTTCCAGGGCTCTGTCACCCTCACAGTGAAAAAGTTTTTCCTCACATTAACCTGGAACCTCCTATGCTCCAATTTGCACCCGTTGCCCCTTGTCCTATCGCTTAGTGAGACCGAGAAGAGCCTGGCTCCATCTTCCCAACACTCATCCTTAACATATTTATAAACATTGATGAGGTCACCCTTCAGCCTCCTCTTCTCCAAGCTAAAGAGACCCAGCTCCCTCAGCCTTTCCTCAGAAGGGAGATGTTCCACTCCCTTGATCATCTTAGTGGCTCTGCGCTGGACTCTCTCTAGCAGTTCCCTGTCCTTCTTGAGCTGAGGGGCCCAGAACTGGACGCAATACTCCAGATGCGGCCTCACCAATGCAGAATAGAGGGGGAGGAGGACCTCCCTCGACCTACTGACCACAGCCCTTCTAATGCACCCCAGGATGCCATTGGCCTTCCTGGCCACCAGGGCACATTGCTGGCTCATGGTCATCCCTCCGTCCACCAGGACCCCCAGGTCCCTTTCCCCTACACTGCTCTCCAGCAGGTCAGTCCCCAACCTGTACTGGCACATGGGATTCTTCTTTCCCAGGTGCAAGACCCTACACTTGTCCTTGTTGAATCTCATCAGGTTCCTCCCCGCCCAGCTCTCCAGCCTATCTAGGTCCCGCTGAATGGCAGCACATCCCTCTGGTGTGTCAGCCACTCCTCCCAGTTTAGTGTCATCAGCAAACTTGCTGAGGGTACACTCCGTTCCCTCATCAAGGTCGCTGATGAAGATATTGAATAGTACCGGACCCAGCACCGACCCCTGAGGGACTCCACTAGTCACAGGCCTCCAACTAGATTCGGCCCCATTGACCACAACTCTCTGACATCTGCCCTCCAGCCAGCGCACAATCCACCTCACTACCTGATCATCCAGGCCACATCTCCTCAGCTTGCCCACAAGGATGCCATGGGAGACGGTGTCAAATGCCTTGCTGAGGTCAAGATAGACCACATCTACCGCCCTTCCATCATCCATCCACCTGGTTACATCCCCATAGAAGGCTATCAGGTTGGTTAATTAAATATATACATTTAATTTCTGGCTCACAGCCAGAAGCTTCATTCAAAGGGCCTCTGCAACAAAGCACTCGTGTGGCAGGGAAGGGACAGAGCCCTTCCCTGCAGCCTGCCAGCAGGTCTGGGGGAAAGGGCACTTGTGACAGGACAGCAGGGAAGCCCAGAGAGCGAGGGACAGAAGTGATGAAGGGAAAATGTGCTAGAGGAAAAAGAATGTGAGGCTTTCTCTTCCCTTGGAAGACTAACTTTCTAAAAGAGTCAGAGTTCCAGTTTTAGAAAAAACCCTGAGTCTAAAAACATTGACTTTGTCTCAGAGCAGATAAAAAGGGAACTGTGTTTTTTTTAAAAAAATATGTTCCTGCAACTTTCGAAAAATGGAAACAAAAACATCATTTGGGGGGTTCTGTTTGGACTGGTTGGGA
This sequence comes from Psophia crepitans, assembly GCA_013399095.1. Classification (NCBI taxonomy): domain Eukaryota; kingdom Metazoa; phylum Chordata; class Aves; order Gruiformes; family Psophiidae; genus Psophia; species Psophia crepitans. Next base: position 8,185 of record VWZZ01004722.1, read on the forward strand.
TATGTTGCTTGGTTTGTGTAAGTAAATGAATTAAATGTTTTTGATTAATCAAATGAGAAAATTTAATGATTGTTTTCTCACGGGCTCAGAAAACAAAGTGCCTTGTGAGACAAACTGTGAAATCTATCTATACGTTGTCATTTGAGGAGTCTCTGTCCATATAGACACTGGCTGTAAAAATGCTGGAGGGAAACAGGCTGCACACATGTTCTTGCACTTCAGATAGAGAGCATTGCCGTATCGGTGCATTTTCCACTGGTGTTATCGATTGCACTGCCCTGTGCAACAATAAATAGGTACCCTTGAGTTGCGTATGGCATTCCAGATCCCTTTCTTCTTCTGTAAACCTCTTAGCTAGAAATGAATACAACTGGAGGTTTTCTGTCATTTTTGTTTTTTTTGTTTTTATTCTTTGTATGTAAAATCTGGTTACGGTATTCTGTCTTACACACTGTTATTTCTCCCATGATCCTGGCAGAGAATAAAGTAGACCTACCCTTATGTTCCACAGGAGGATAAGGTGCTCTGCCACATCTACCGGGAGTGATGCCAACAGCACCTACGGCTGAGTTAGCTCACAGCTGGTGCTTCCGTTGAGTTTGTCATTTTGCCTATTCTCCGCACTGCCTAGTGCAAAGGTGGTTCCAAACCTGATCATTCTCCTGTTGCATCTATGATACATACTCTTACAAATGAAGTTCTTGTGTTTCTTATGCTAAGAGAAACCATGTATTAACTTGGTTAACTCCAGTTCAACAGCGCAACCTACGAATGGCTTGAATTATCAGAAGTACCCAGGAATTTTGGATGTCTCCATTTTTGCGAACACTGGATTATCTGGATGTGGTTTTTTAGAGATACTGAAAATGTCCGTGGCATAGATATTGGAAATTCAGATCTTTTTCTCTATCACTGTCTGCAGTTTATTACTATTTATTGAATTAATGGAAAAGAAAACAAACCAAAGGAAAACAAAACCACCAAACCAGAATTTCAGCCTACTAGCCAATATTAAAGTGAACAGAAATTGCCTCATAGCTCATGTACACCAAATCAAAGTATTAACCAAGTTTTAGCTGAATACTTGAAAGCCTGCTGGATAACTGTTGTCAGTGTAATGAAGATAATGAAGTTATTTTGATATCAAAGGCACAAAGTCTCCCTTTATTTCATTTTCTGTAGCCTGCTGGCCACAGTGAAGTTGTGGAGGTGCAACCAAAGGCAGACAAGTCCTGTCAGGTTTGTATTACCTAGGATGATGCAAGAACCACAAAGATTCCTGTTTGGCATTCTCACACTAAGTTTTAGTTTGAAGTACTACCATCTGAACTGAACAAACCTGCTCCAGAGTAATTGAATACTCTAATTTCTACAAATGTCTACAAATATAGATACCCGTCATGGTGTTTTCCACATATTTTTATGTGCATTTTTGCAGTCTAAACATTTTAAGACTGCAAATTTGCATTTTTCCCTCAACTCAAATAAGTTATCAAAGTCAATTAGCTTTCATTTGCTCACTCACATTTATGTGTCTTGCTACAAGTTTTCAATGAAGAATTAAGTAGCACTGAAATTACTCTATAATACAGAACTCTAAAGGGAAGAAAGATTCTAAACTGCCTTCTAGAACACTAATCATGTTTTGGAGAGCAGTATAATAGTATATACTCACAGGACCACCAGCTTCTTACAGATATGCACAGGAGGTCTCCATCTTCATAGCCACAGGAAGTCACACTGGAAGGATCTGCTAATCTGCCTGAATCAAATGAAATAATACACCAAATACTTCTCAATATTTTTCACACAAGAAATCCCACTGAGATGAAAAAAAAAATGTAGGAGTAAAGCATGCAGAATTTTGCTCAGAGAAACAGAACAATTACTGTTGTTTTGCTTCATAAACTACTGTTCCTAGAATAGTTGAATTTCTCAGTCAATACTTCATGCAGTGCACGGTAATTTGATTGTGTTTTACAGTTCAATTTATTCTTCACTGTAAATGCATTCTGAGAATTTATAGAACTGTCTGAAAGTAGGACATCACAGTGATATTTTTATGGAGATACAAATATACATGCGCTTACAGACATAAACACATGCATAGCTGATGTATCATTTTCAGTAGATGCAGAGCTGCTAGTGTGGGAGAGTGGCTTAACGAGGAATAGGACAAATTAAATGTGCTAGTAACTGTCTCACCTACTTGGGTTGTGTGATACAGAATCCCTTCCAGTTTAATGATGCATACAAACACGGCCTTACTGTGAAGCTAAGCATGCAAACGTTGTTGTATCTGATTAGCAGGGTTTTCAAGCATCTCTGCTGTAGCAAACACGCAAGACATTTCATAATTATTCATGACAGTACGTAAGGCATATTTTAAGCATGCGATGTGGAGAAATAGCCTAATTCCTGAAAGCATAATGTACATGTACATTATGTGGTAATTAGTCATGTAGTGAGTCAGGAAGTCTGCTTTAAGCGTATGTCATGAAATTACCATGGTCAGGTCTAATGACCTGAGCTAGTCCACAGGCTCCCAAACTCTGCCCTGCAGAGCACTTACTCTGATGAGTCAGTTGAATGCCAACATGGTAATTTCTGTCAGATTAGACTTAAACCACGTTGCAATCTTTAAAAACCAAACCAAATTTTCTGATACTTTTCACTTGAGAAGAAGAGATGATCATGAACCATGTGCATACAGATTATCCTAATTATCTTCTCTAGCTAACTGGACAGAACTTGTGCTTTGGGGCAGGCTGGCTGCTCAAGCCTGTATCTTTCAGTAGCAGAGCACTGAGCATGAACTGGCAGTGGTGAGGAATGCAGTTCCACAGGATTTTCTTTTTTTTTAATTAAAAAATATATTTGTTAATATTTACAGAAAGATTTTTTTCCCCAAGATTCTACTTTGACACAGAGCATCAGAAATCAGCAGCAGTCGTTCACTGGTGAGCAAAGGGGATGAATGGGAGGGATAACCAAGATAAAATGTTGCAGAAGAATTGCACATGAGATTTACCAAAGATTGATAGCCTAGGTGTTTGGGAAAATTAGAAGTCCCAGACAGTATCGGTAATAATTATAAGATATGTATAAATTACTTGGAGCTGGAAGCAATACACAACAGGTTTGTCCTCTCTGTTCCCTGTGCTTAACATGATCATTATTTCAGTCTTCAGGTCTACCCAAGCTGTCTCAGTGTTGACAGTGCTCCCAGCTGTATGCATTAGCAACTATGTGCAACCTCTACTGCTGCACCAGCAATCCTCTTCATCTTCTCTTTATTTTCCTATACATATACAAGGGAAAGAGGAGAAAGATTGCCTAAACTCCAGTCAAATTCTTCTTGCTGCTGTTTGCCAGCTAGCTGCCTGCTTGGATTTTGCTTACTATACCTCCTTTTCCTCATTTTGACTTCGCAGTTAATTTTCCATTAGGTGTGACTAAATGCTGGCAGCCTTCCTTTACCACCAGCTGCAGCAGATCTGCTTCTTCCAAACATACAGCTTCAGCCAAACCACCACCTCACAAAACCGCAGATTGCAATCAATAAAGAAAACAAGAGGCAGACAGATGCGTTTGTTTATGCCTGGTTACTACCAGGCACAAGTTCTGAAAACATCACTGGCTTTTATTCCTTTCTTCCCACCTCTCCTGGTTGGTAGAATGAGGCAAGTCAACCCCAGCTTTGAATAGAAAGTTTCACTGCAAGCTGTGTGTGAAGCAGCTTGTGGGAGAACACGTTCTCTGATAAGGCCCTAGATAAGGTACTGCAGCCTTATCCTCAAAGGACCTTTCACACGGTTTTCTGTGTCTGGCATGGACAGCAAGCAAATTAGAATGACCACCTCAGATAATGACCAGCTTTTGGGGGATAAACCATTAGAAATTTGGACATAATTTAAAAAACAAAACAAAACAAAAAAAACCCAACAATGAGAACAAACTTTAATTTTTGCAAAAAATATTTAGAAAACAATAAGGCTACTCCTAAACGGATCACAAATGGCAAATGGAAACAAACTGTCAGCGGGAGAGGTGGTCTTTTGACTATCTGTATCAGACATGAAACTGATAAAAGATCATAACATTAACAACCGAAAAAAAAAGCCTATCAGTTAACAGTTTAAGAAAAGCACTGCAGGACCTGTAACTTGCCTACTGTAACCTGGAGCAACTGGAAACATCTTTTCAAAGATTTTCAGCTAACTGAAATATTGCCCATCTAAACCACAGATCTGGATTCTGAGCAGTCCTGTGTTTAGTAATACCTTTTCCTATTAGGAAGTTTAACAGCTGTTGCTCAACAAGGCAAGGGTGTTCCCTTCATTCAGGATTTCTCTTTCAGAATGGTAGCTTAGCTCAATATGTCAAAATTTACACTGTTTGAGACTATACCGGGCTTGCCAGGCAGAAACCTTGGAAAGGACAACCCAAAATGGGGCTAGTAAACACTTAACTCTTCCAACAGCTTAACAACATAACCCATACCTGTATGAAATTGCCACCCATGCTGCAACGGTAATCCCCAGAGAATATTGCCAAAATTTTGGGATCCAAAGGTGGTAAAATATTTGGCTGAAGAGTTTAGCAAGTTCTTATACACTCCCAGTCGTTCTTGATAGTTCCAAGCATTGATGACAATTTTGTTGTCCTTTACTGGGAAATCCAGCAGGCTTTCAGGGGCAAGGTCCCACAGAGGGGGATAGACATCTTCTCTGGTGACATCTTTTTCATTCTGTGCTACAGCCGTTGCTGGACTCAGGGCAACAGTCACTATAAGAAGAGCGTGTAAGCCAAAGTAGGGCTGCATTGTGAAGGTTTGTGAGCCAGGTGTTCGTGGCTGCGGGGCTTTTATCACGAAAGGTGAGGGCTGGGCACAAAAGGGTGACTCAGATGCAGAAGTCTCCATCTCCCTCCCCTCTTTCTCTGACGTGGAGCCGTCACATTAGCAATCTATGAGTAATGCTCTGTCCTCCCCATCGGATCTGGGGAGCAGCAGCAGATTTTTAAGGGGCATCAGTCTGATCAGAAAACGTCCAGATCTGTGCTGCCCACAACATATACCCACCCTCCCTAAAAGCTGGGATGCTGTAGTACTTATTGTACAGCTGTGTTATCAACATTTATTTCCCTGTGTTTCTTATGAGCTGTCACGTTCCCTTTCCCTGCCTAGTTCCTCCAAGTAAAGAGGGACAGCAATATTCCAGAACTCCTTCTATGATCAGGTGACCCGCCTAGTAGATAAGGGAGAGGCTGTGCATGGCATCTACCTGGATCTTAGCAAAACTTTTGACACAGTATCGCACAGCCTTCTCCTAGGGAAGCTGGCAGCTCATGACTTGGACCAGTACACTTTTTGCCGGGTTGAAAACTGGTTGGAAGGACGGGCCCAGAGAGTTGTGGTGAATGGTGTTAAATCTAGTTGGCGGCCTGTCACTCGTGGCGTTCCCCAGGGCTCGGTCTTGGGGCCGGTGCTGTTCAACATCTTTGTCGATGACCTGGATGAGGGGATAGAGTGCACCTTCAGTAAGTTTGCAGATGACACCAAACTGGGAGGCAGTGTCAGTCTGCTTGAGGGTAGGAAGGTTCTCCAGAGAGACCTGAACAGGTTGAATCAATGGGCTGAGGCCAACTGTATGAGGTTTAACAAAGCCAAGTGCCAGGTCCTGCACTTTGGTTGCGACAATCCCAGGCAGCACTACAGGCTTGGGGCAGAGTGGCTGGAGAGCTGCCTGGCAGAGAAGGACCTGGGGGTACTGATTGACAGCCAACTCAACACGAGCCAGCGATGTGCCCAGGTGGCCAAGAAAGCCAATGGCATCCTGGCCTGCATCAAGAATGGCATGGCCAGCAGGAGTAGGGAAGTGATCGTCCCCCTGTACTCGGCTCTGGTGAGGTCGCACCTTGAGTACTGTGTCCAGTTTTGGGCCCCTCACCACAAGAAGGACATTGAGCTGCTGGAGCGTGTCCAGAGAAGGGCAGCAAAACTGGTGAAGGGGCTGGAGCACGTGTTATATGAGGAGCAGCTGAGGGAACTGAGGTTGTTTAGTCTGGAGAAGAGGAGGCTGAGGGGAGACCTGATCACTCTCTACAACTACCTGAAAGGAGGTTGTAGTGAGGATGGTGTCAGTCTCTTCTCCCAAGTAGCAAGTGGCAGGACAAGAGGAAATGGCCTCAAGTTGCATCAGGGGAGGTTTAGGTTGGATATCAGGAAAAATTTCTTCATGGAAAGAGTAGTGAGGTGTTGAAACAGACTTCGCAGAGAGGTGGTTGAATCGCCGTCCCTGGAGACATTCAAAAAACATGTAGACGTGTCACTCCAGGACATGATCTAGTAGGCATGGTGGCGTTAGGTTGACGGTTGGACTTGATGATCTCGGAGGTCCTTTCCAGCCTTAGTGATTCTACAATTCTATAATTCTAACTCACCTCCAAAGCAGGCACAGGTGGGGCTATGTTAGGGCCGAGGCGCCGACCAAAGAGCAGCAGTGGCCTACGACAGGTGCTGCCTTTCGCATCTCTGTCTTTTGGCCATGGGACAACTGCCTGCAGCCTTCAAGTCCTAGCAGACCAGACCAGCCTGGTTGTAGGCCATGAAGCAGCTGGCTAGCTGTATTTTTAGTATGTGTTTGCCTTGCATGGAAATGGTCATTATAAAGATCTAAAGTCTCTTACTAAACCTCCATGGTCTTGTAGACTCCAAAGACGATACAAAGGCCAACACTCCACTGATAAAATTAGTGTCTAAGTTACACTCCAGCAAAAATAAAACTGTTCAGCTACCTTCAGCTCACCCGCTTCTAGGACTTTACAACCTCCAGCTGCTTTTTTCTGAGATAAGCAATGGTTACAAAAGAGCACTCGGCAAACAACACATCATTTCTTATCTCTGTAGTCTTCCTTTCACATGAGAAAAATTGCAGATGCCCATTTTCTTTGAAGTAATTCTGTGCATTTTGTTAGGGATTTGTGTGCTTACAGTACCTTGAACCCAGGATGAGGACAAGCCAAAACTGGCTGCAAACTTTTGACTTTAAACTTAAAATAAATTTGTAAGCTCAATTCCAAATGTTTTTGTCTTCTCTATTTATTAAGGAGACTTTCTAGTAAATAGCATAATTTTTCAATGATCACTTTTTATTTTTCTCTCCACTACTGAAAAAGAAACCCAAAAGCTTTTGAAAAACAATCAGTATTCAACAGAGATTAGCACAGATCTGAGAACACTTTTCCTAATCATGCTGCCTAACAGAGGTTTCAAATAACTAAGTTGTTCTTTCATTAAGTTTCTGTGGATGGGATTTATCGAACCTAACTGTGGACATTTGAACATTAACCTAGCTATGTAGATTCCCTCGATAGTTGAAAGCAGAGAATCAGGCATGTCCAGAATGTAACTCGTTTAAAATATACCACTGAGAGATGTATTGCTCTTGACTGACTCTAGAGGGAGTTAAAATTACAAGTTTAGCTTTAGGCATAGAAAAATACTTCAAAATTAAATAAAATCAGTATTGCATTTACCAACTTTTATATAATAATTTCAGAAATGTTTTCAAAGGTACTTGTTTTTTTCTTGAAAGAAGACATTCTATAAAATAATTCTATAAAATAATCCTGAGGGTAAATGCCAAGAACTGTTATTTATTTATATATATGTACATATATGTATATATGGTTCTAATTGAGGTTATGGGCAGCAAAGCTCACTTGAAAAGCAAGGATGCTGAAAAGCATTAGTTAGACCACAAGATATATGGAGAAAACCTGTCATTCTATGAAATAAAAGGCAAAAAGATCATAATCACACTCAAGCAGAAATTTCAATTGGGAACATGAAGGATTGAGTAACAGTGGGGATTATTTTTATCATCATTGAAAGAAGTGTCCAATTTGGGAGTCTAAACTCTCTCTACCCTTATACAGTCAAGGAGGAGAGTTTGAATTCTCCTCGTGAGAGATACCAGCCATTCCTGTTACATGAGTGATTTTAACTGGGGTGCCTAAGGTGTAAAGATGTGAATAAACACCTTCATTTTTCACAGAGATACCGTATATTTACATCCTTGTGGCAGATTACATGTAGCAAATTGACTGGTTCCGTGTTTATGTGGAACTTTATTGCGCATGAAAAACTGTCCTTCTGCTCTGCTCTCTCGAAAGGCAGACGCTGTTCACAGCAGTCTGGGCAGGCATACAAATACAAATTCGTAGTCTGGATGCAAACCCAAACTTTCTCAAAAGACTTGTAAGAAAGAATTAAGATAAATTCATGACATAATGCTTGCCTTACAACATTTTTTGAGCTATTTGATTAATAAAAAAAAAAAGTTTGTGCTACACACTAAATTGTAAATAATGTAAAACAAGAATACGCCTACTAGACGGATTTGCTGAGTTCCTTCACTTTCTGAAGTTTGAGCCTTTTGGCTTATTACGGTAACAAAAGGACTTCAACAACCTAGTTAATCTTTAAAGTGTCAAGACTTTTTAAAAAAAAATAATAAAAATATTATTAATGAAAATATTATAACTTATTTTATAGCTCTTACACTATTTTCTACTTACCTGTGTGGGCAAATAAATTGCTGACTTTAAGGACAAGAGCTTTCCTTCAAGAAATCTCTGCACTGGCATTTCCAGCTTGGAATCCAGGCCTGTTGTTTGCTGCCCTGAGCAGCAGCGAGGATGCATGTTACATCAACTGGACTTGACTGTTGTTGGTGTCGGGTCTTGAGTCATAGCATCCCTTCAGGGATGCCAGAATTTAAAATAAATGGAAGATTAAGGAAGACTGTTAGTCTATTAGACTATTGGACTATTACTCTATTCATCACTCTCTTAATAAGTACTCTGCCAGTTACTCAGTATGGCTGTGCTCTTACAGACATCGTAACAGAAGCAAGTCCTGAAAAAGATTGTAGATAGTGATAGATGGTAAATTCTGGTCTGATATGTAATTGTTGTCAAGTTTCAAGTGAGAACTCTGTAGTTTTCAGCTGAGCTGCAGAGTTTGCTTCATGATAAATGCAGAAAAGCTGATAAGCGTCAATTAGATTAGTTGAGGTGACTATAAGAAGAAATGGCAGCCCATGTTTAAGTCCCCAAACTATCAAAACATAAAGTTCCTTACTCCTGATGGGACACGCTGAGGAAGGAACTGGCAAGCCAGTGAGGAAGAGGCATCAGTACCCTCACTGGAATGAACTCAGAACTGACACAGAGCTTTTCAGGTGAGAAAACCTTCATGTAACCTGGAGATATCACTACCCTTCAGTCGTGTAAAATAGCACTGAAAGGAAGGGTTCGCCCACGTTCTTTTAGGGCAGATGTCCTAAAGGGAAGAAGAATGAGTTTTTGTTTAGATAGAATATTGGTCTTGGATGATCCTCCCTGTCACCTCTCACCCTTTTTTCATGCCCTGACCCTTCCACCAGTAATTGTGAGTGCTGCTTGGCTGCAAGCCATTTTGGGGAAAACAAGAGCATACTGTCGCTAAAGGTATTCTTCATGTCTTTCACTGGATAAACTTGTAGCAGTGAATATAATTAGGTTGCTTACCAATATTTGTTGCTATTGTCTGCAGCTATTGCTTTGAACAGACTTTCTTTTTGTCACAGGACTTTGGTATTTGGCAGGGAGGATGTCTCTGGTTCCAGCAAAACCCCATGACAGGGCTATAAAAGGAAAGTTAAACTGCTGCTTCTCTTAGGTGTGGTTGTGAGTAATGGTCATTAGCCAAAGCCCATGGCCACGTGAGTGAACTTTACCACTAATGTAGCAACACATGTTATTAAGAACCTCAGGCATCTGAGGGGAACTTACGTTGTGTGTGATGGCCTTAGCAGGAGATGCTGCATCCTCATATCCCGGCTCCTCCATACATCCTGGGACCTAAAATTTCTCCTACTTTGGAAAACATCATTCTCATCTTATCTATTAATCCTGTTCTCCCCTCTGCAAAAACCTTCCCATGTTATCTGCTGATCTGGCCTCACCAGAAACAGTAACGTATCCTACAGGTCCTGACAATTCAGGCTTTAAATTGTGCTGATAAATCCTGCTGATGAAGGATGGTCATAACAAAATATTCTCTTTGCCTTTTTTTTTTAACAGAAACAATGTACTGAATTAGACATGTATAGTAGCGCCAAAAATAATTTAAAATGAAAATTAAATAACTGATAATGAGTAATGTTCCACATCAAATTCAATTGCTCCTATTTTAGGAAATAACAGATTCATAGCTGTGGTGAGATATTTACAATATGCAGGTTTTGGCTGGAAAAATGGGTACAAGGACAAGTGTAAATCCAATGTTTCCAGAGTTCCAATTCTTAATATTAAAAGGAGATGGACAACTGCCAAGGGAAAAAAAAAAAATGGTTTAGGAGCAAGCCTACACATAAGATATGTAATGGGTACCTGACGCTGGCCCCGAACTCTTTCAGATCAGAGTCCTCCAGAGAAGCACTACAGGCAATATTCCAATTTCCTGAGCAGGTTTGCTTGCAGGACCAATGTTAAGGTGTATATATATATTAAAACAAACAATCAAACAAACAAAAAAAACACAAACAAAAACCCCACCAAGCAAACAAATAAACACCCTCACCAACCAACCAAACAAAACTCCCTCCATCAGACCTGAAACAGGAAAATTTGAATTAACCTATATTTTTTCAGTGTAGTGGAGGTGTATTTACCCTATAGGTTATTTCAGATGGTACCATAACCTCCATAGTTTTTTGTTACCTTCCACTCAGAAGGTGAAGGTTAAGCTGATTGTGAAGTTAGATATCTGTAGTACTTAGCATCTACAGATATATGGTCTTCATCATCACCTCTTCAACCACACTTATCATAAAAGGCACCAGCCTTATATGTGATGGAATTAATTCCTTTGAGGCAGACCACACAAAACCCCCACTCACTGAAAGACATTTTTAAAATTTGGTGAAACTAAAATAGATAAATATATTCCTGAGAGCATGAGGGTTGTAAACAAGTCTAATGTAGGAATACGATAGTAAATTTTTAATATAAGACATCTATTTTATCTCAGAGATACTTACTCAAATACAGCCTTAAATCTGCTTATAAATTCAAGGAAATCTTTTGGTTGTTTGTTTGTGTATCACTAAGGAAAGAGAAAACTGCAGAAAAAAGTACCAGAATCACATTGTGAGTTGGCTTTTTTTCAGTCTTTCATTAATTATGTATCCATTTATAAGACAAATTAACTGAATCTTCAGTTATATTTTTACCATGGCATTTTAATTAGATGAAAATGAGAATAAGTGGGAATAACTAATTAGAAAAAATCAGCATAATGGCAAAGATTCAGTAAAAGAAAGGCATAAACATCCAAAGTGGTAAATCTGTAGCTAGATGCTAGCGCCAAGATTAACTGATGTGAAGTATGTAAAATGACAGCATCAATTAGAAACTTGGACCAAAGCAGCTTTTTTTGCCATTTGGAAGGAGTATGCAATTAGTTCAGAAATTTAAATCAGGAGACATTTGCACCTCTTGAAACTCAGAGACTGCAGAAAGAATTTTCAGAGGACTGTGATCCATCTTCCAGCAGCAGCCATTTTCCTTAGAACGAAAAAATAAAAGGGAGGGGGAAGGGAGAAGCTCCCTTGCAAGAAAGGAAAGAAGAAAGGAAAGAAGAGCTAGCAAAATATTTCTCAAATAAATAAATTAGTCTTTATTGTGTAAGCAGAAAAAATAAATTTTGCTACAAGACAACTTGAAAGAAATGTAGTAAAATAAAAGACAGGAGGTATAAATCATCCTTATATTTATTGCCTAATTTTGCTTCTGTCATGGGAAAGAATAACACTCTTGTTGTTTCTAATTGATATTCTGTGTTGGTATACAACACAGTAATTTGGTTCTGCTGTTTCATTCACAGTGGCAGAGAAAATAAGGGTGATTTTCAAGAAAAAAATATTTCAGTCTTGTTTAAAGAAGCATGAATAACTCAGTAGAAACAAATTCCAAACCTATTTGATTACATTAAGATGTATATTTAACATGTACTTCCTACACCGAATCAGGCATTTCTGAAACATGATCACGGCACTATAGACCTAGGAAGGTTCTGTAAAGAGCAAATACATGCATGGACAGATATTAAAAGAGAGAAATGACTGAGTATTGGCAGATACTTGCACAACAAAGCTAACATTATTTTGAAATGAGACCTAATGATAGTATATGGAGAGACGTCACGTCACCAAGTTGAGAGATGACAGAAACCACATTTTTTAAAACAGAACACTATTCTGGAAAATATGATAAATATTTCCATTGTCCATTTTTTCCATGCTTTTTTTTTCACTTCGCTTTTATTTCTTTTTAGATTGCACCCCAAACTCCAATACCTGGATGCTCCCGAGGACTCTGTTTCTGAGATTTCTCACATGACATGATTTCATACACACTGATATCAGTTTCACAATACAAGTGTCCAATGTATAAAGATTCATGTGAAATACAGTTCCTGTGGCTGACAGCTATCTGCTGATACTGCACAGCAAACATAAACACGACTAACTGCCAAAAAGCCCCCAGGCTTGGGACCATAATGAAAGCCCTGGAGTGCACAACCAGGCAACTGTTGCCTGTTGTGGGACAGGGCTTTCTACTCCATTGCCCCATGTCACCAAAAAATTAGGCCTTGGATTATCAAACGGATGCAAGAGAAACAGATGCTTTGTTTTAAATGGGTTTGAAGGGAATGCATTTTAGTCCATAGGAATTGCTATCAAAAGAGAACTTCTGAGGAGTCATTAATTTCACTGAAAAAAAGAGTCAAGCTTCCCAGATATTCCTGGCCTTTTCCTCAAATGAATGTGGCATATGACCTTACTCAGCTCAAGTCATATTTGTCATATTTTATTCTCATCAGGAAGATGAGAATAGTCTTTGTTGAAAAAAAGAATGTCTCCTTCAGCCTCCCATCCAGCTCTCTGCCCTGTTGCCACCTTGATTTCCAATATAATCTGAGTTCACCCTCTCCCTGCCCGCCCCATCGCTTGGATCATGCTCTGTGATCTTTGTGGGGAGCCACAACATGGTGCTTACTCACAGCAGATGGCAGACCATGTGAAATTGTCCAGCAGAAGAGGCTGAGGAGTGATGATCTGAAATTTTTTCTGCTGTCTGGGTGGTGAAGGGAGCCGCTCTTCTCCTGAGGAATAAAGATTGTCGTTCCCGGAGAGTGATGAGACCTGTTAGAGATGACTAGGAGTGTCATTGACACAGGTATTAGAAAGGCTTATGCTATAGCCTAGATTTAAACGAAAGACTGGGGTAATTTTTTTTGCCTTAGCATAGACCTCACTGAAGGCTAATTTACACATGCTAATGTGGTACACAGTTAAGCACAACCAATCTTAAAATCTTGTAATCTTAAGCTTCCAAGAAGGAAGAGGCAGAAGACAAAACCCTTCCAGAGGAGCGAATGTAAACAGCCAGGCTTTACAGAAGGTAGGTTTCTGAAGTCTGTGACTTCTTCCTGGATTTGTTTCATTTTCTTCTAATTAATCTCATTTTAAAAGCTCAGCCTTGTAGCCAGAAGATTTTGATTCCTGTTCTGACTTTCCTGCCCATGAACAAGCAATTAAAAAGTAAAGTATTATAGTTTATTTTATCTGAATGTGTACATCAGAATGAAAGACATGCTTTGATCTGGGGCTTTTACCTTATACTAAAATCCTACATAAAAATTCTTTGGCTTGACCGCATCCACAAAAAAAAACGTGGAAGAAGATATTTTATATTCTTGTTGCACAACTGTGAATGCTAACAGTGTGGGAATAACACAACTTCTAACCCAATTATCTTTTTTTTTTTCCTCCTTAGAATCCAGAGACTGACAGCTGAAAATAAGGAATAAGGAATTTACCTCACGTTTTCTTTTGGCATCAGCGCTGGTGCCAGGTAATCTGAGTAAGGATGCTGAAACTGCAGGCTACTGTAAATTTGTACATGACCACTAGATGATGCTATTTAACTTTTCAATCGCTCTATTTCGTCCACGAAAAAAAAAGTTTAAAAAAAAAAAAAAAAAACAAACAGAAAAAAAACCCACAACAAACCAAAAAAAGAAAATCTAAAAAACCCCTGTACACTAGAAGACTGTAGACTAGAACTTGGTTTTAACACATGTGGGTAAGCCAAATCTTAGCACTTAAATAAAAAATGTACATTCCTTTCCCAGTCAGCAACAGTTGACAGACGGATGTAATGAGAGGGTACATCTGATTTTAAGGCTCCTTGTGCTAGATCAAAAATGCTGTGGCAATGTGCTACAGAATGATTTTTAACAAACCTTTGACAGCAAAGGCGCTTTCAGAAACTGGTAAAACAGTAACTTTGCCCAGCAGTTTTTATGCTGGATCAGGTATTAGCTCTTTTTCTGCAGTCGGGGTAATGCCTTATGCTGACAGAAATATCACATCATGCTTGACCGAAGTCACCTTGGTCTTCATCCAGATGAAACTGGTGCTGCCAGGTAACGTGGTAGTGCACAGGATAAGGCTGTGGCTCAGAAAAAGGCTTTGGAACCATTTTGACTTCTCCTTTTTTTTTTTTCCTATAAGAAACAGCCCCTCTGAGCTCTCTGACCCTTGTATATGTGGTGTCTTTTATATATTTCAGATCTTTGTGAAACCGCTAACCAAACAGTGAATCTCAATGTTTACCCAGAGAAGCTGTGGCTGCCCCCTCCCTGGCAGTGTTCAAGGGCAGGTTGGATGGGGCTTTGGGCAACCTGGTCTAGTGGAGGGTGTCCCTGCCCATGGCGGGGGGGGTGGAACTAGATGGGCTTTGAGGACCCTTCCACCCCAAATCATTCTGTGATTCTGTGATTCAAAGTCCCATATTCATGAGTTTTTCATCATTTTCAGAAATACTGAAGGGATGAATCTCAAATTTTGCTGTCGGGGAAGCAGACTAGCAGCTACTCTTGCCTCAGGGAGGTATTGATTTGTGCAGTTTCCAGAACTCCCTAGTCAGGGGACACTGCCTATGCACTAATGTGCTCACCAGGCAGTCATAGAAATAGCTCTGCCATCATAGATGTGCTGATCTCACATCACTGGTGTAGGTCACCATTATTTGAATGGCTTGAATCAGACTAATTCAAAGGGTAATTGATGACAGCACATGGGCTTGAGTTACTCTTTAAATTTGCTTGAAGAATTCATTTGATTCTTTGCCAAAGCTTTGATAGTGATTACAAGATGTAGCTTTAAAAGGTCCTTCACCTAGAGCTGCAAAACACTTCCAAAAGGTGAGCTGACTTTCTAAATCTAATTGCTTTTCTTCTTTTTGATCTTTTGAGGGGGATGTTGCAGTGGTGAAAAGCAGTCTCATACTTTTGTAAAGTCTTCTGGACTTTACAAACCACTACTCAGATACAAACTCTACACACTAGATGGATGCACAATAGATTCCCAATTTTCAGGAATGTGGCCTAGCCAAGTTATATAAATCACTGAGTAAGTATTAAAGGTCTTAGTGAATAAAACTACCTGTTCCTTCATACGTAAATATATTTAGTCAATCTCCTCATTTGCTGAAGTTTGAAATGTACTAATGCCCTTGGATTATGTTTATTTTGCTTGGCACAATTTACCCCTTGCATGCTCTGAAGTGATACCAGATAACAGGTCAAGGTTAGCAGCATCTCTACACCCTGCTTGTCACACACCATTTCTAGAATGGCCTACTCAATCTCCATGCCCCCCTTCCTCAAAGGAGAGCCAGGGGAGACTCTGCTTCTGAGGGCACCCGCTGCTTCTGTTCAGTGTTGCCCCTATGTGAAAGAGGTGAGAGACAGCATCTCTTTAGTATCTCCTGCTTCCCATATTGTTTCTACCCCAGCCTGGAACAGAGGGAGGTTCAGGAAGAATTCAGGTCCTAAATTCCCCCAAGAATGGAGGGGGACAGGCATAGAGCAGTGAAAATCCGTGCTGGGCTTTGCCTTGCCCCTGTAAGGCTCTGCAGGCTCTGGCTCACCATCACTGCTCTGGTCTTGCTTTGTCAGGTTTGCCCACCAAGACAGACAGGGGAATTGGGTGACTATGGTTAGTTCTTGACTTGGCAAAGAGGGATGGTGCTAAATAAAAGCCACACATCCTCATTCCCATATAATGACGTCATCTGACAGATGTCTTGAGTCTTCTGTTGCTCTATCAAAAAAACCTCCTATCCACTATATTAATACTATTAATTACAGCATAATGTTAATAAAAGCATTCATTAATACCAGTGATATTTTACAGTGAAATGACAAAAGTTGTTTCTAATGCCCAGTCATTAGAAACATTAAGTCATCGAAAGTCATTAAGACATCGAAATATCTATCTGCATTTTTCTGTTGCTTTACATGTGGGGAAACAGTTGTGCCTGTTCTTTGCAAATAATAAAAAGAAGCAGCTGCTTTCTCTTTCATACAAACTAGAGAAGTTCTGACTTTATGAGACTTTCATATTCAGCGAGACTTGTCTATCTGTTGTGTTTTAAGCCCATGTCCTCACCAGGAATATTTTAATATACACCTGAACCTTTGTACTTACTCCCCTCACACGCCTTCAGCTTCCTGTGATAAGAAGGCTTCCCTGCACCCGGGCGCATCGTTTGCTGGTTCATTAGTGTTACTTCAACAGCAGGACATGTCAAACACCTGTCTCACTGTTTCCTCTACATGTGTCCAAGTGCTTTGTGGAGAGATCAATATCCTTCTTCACAGATGTGGGGAAACAATTTCATTTTTCCAGTATGCCAAGAAGGACGGTAGCAGGAACATTCCTCACTCTGGGAAGCTGTAAAACCATCCTGCTTCACAGCTCCGCAATTTCTCATCTATGCAGGAGCACAACTTTTTTTTTGGTACAAGTCTCTGTTGCATTATACAGACAGTTCCAAATGTGCAATCCAATCTGCTTTATTATACCTATGAAATTCTCATATATGGCCTAGAAAATGGGGCTGAAAGGCTATAAAAATAAACATATTCCAATCGGATTCATACTTCAGCACTCAAACTCTCAATGGCTCACAAAGCATCCTGCAACGAGAGAGAACATCACCACACCAGCTGCTGAAGAAGCCACTTGCTCTTCCTGAAAGAGGGAGGTTCTGGGCTCAAAAAAAAATTTTCACACGTGTCTTTTTGTGGGCTTTAATGGCAGTGATGCATTTAGCACTGGAGTTTTCAGCATTTCAAGCTATTAAAAATATGGTAAATTAAAAGAAACCAAGAATTGTGCTTTGACTCAGACTTTTAAAAAAATATTATGGATTAATGGCAAGTATATGCAAATTAAAAGTTGGTAAAAGTGGTTCTTCTTTTTCCTTTTTTCCCCTCTTTTCACCTTTTTGAAAAAAAAGTCTAACAAACCAGAACTCAGTCCTCTGAGAGAAGGGACTTAACTTCCCTGAGTTAATCTGTTTTCCATAGTTTGTTCCAGGATTAGATCTGAGGGGTAGGAGGGGAAGAGATGGCAGGGAATATTGTCATGACTTTAGGTGGCTGTGACACTGGAAGTTATGTGGTACGTGGCCAGCATCAAACGGAAGACTGGAGTACACTGCTCTGCTCTGCACGTGGGCCTCAGCAGCCCTGACTGAACAGAGACCCTTCCTTTCCAGTCACTACAGTAGCTTCAAGAGAAAAACTTTGCTATAAAATTAGGAACATCTGCTTTACTGCATTAAATGGGTTTTATTTTGCATATGTTTTTTCTGTAATACAAAAATTTGTTACATGCAAGGACAGCAAAGACAACTGCTGTTCCTAAAATCTCTTTGTAGTACAATTCTATGGAGACGTTCAAAACCCGACTGGACACGTTCCTGAGTGATGTGCTCTAGGTGGCCCTGCCTTGGCAGGGGGGCGTTGGACTAGATGATCTTTCGAGATCCCTTCCAACCTCTGTGATTCTGTGATTCTGTGAATTCTTTATTATGATTTACAGACTTTCTCGGGTTATATGAAGGATTTCAAGTGAACAAAACACTGGGCTTCTCTAATCATGGCGGAAATAATCAGTGATTTGAAAAGATATATTACCATTATAACAGTTTGTTTAGTAAAGCTCCTAAATGAAATCTGCCAGTACTCATATCACTGTGAACAATCCTGTGCCAGCTTCGAGGACATGTTGACTAAAATGGCCAAGCAATCCTAACATTTGGGGCTGGCTGTTTTAGTGACAAGCTGAGATTTGCTATTGACCTTAGTGGAGCCAAAATTTAGTCCCAAAAGATTTTAAGGGATATCCCTGTAATATGAGGTTTTGTTGCTTCCTACACATGCCTCTTCCACAATTACAAAACAACCTGGAGTGTGGGAAAACAGGATGTGTCTGGAAAGAGCAGATCACAGCTCTTTTGAGCAAGTATGGATTTACAGCAGGGTAAATTTATGTGGCTTCCTTGGACTTTCTCCCTCAGAAATAATCAAATCTGTGGGGCATACTCTCATGCGTATATATTGCATTAATAACTGATCAGTTAGACCAAACAGAAACACTTGGATATACCTGCTGACTTTGCTGGGGTAGATACCAAGTTAACCCCACACTCAGAGAAGAGGGAGAAAGAAAGGTTCTCTCAGCAGCACCCTTTCCAACCCAAAGGTGTTACCTTAACCTCAAGACTACCCTTTAATCATGATCTCCAGCACCTCAGATCAATAAAGGATTATCTCTGATCTGCTCTGCAGCATTCTGATTCTCCACGGGCAGCAGCATCAGCTGTCCAGGGTTTGCTTTTTAACCCGTCAACGTGACCCAGAGACTGGTGGCTGGACTCCGATCTCACCTGCCCTGCCCTTACGCCACCGAGCCTGATTGTTATGTCACTCGTAACAGAATTACAGGGGAGTAGGTGTGCTGTGCTGAGTAATGCTACTCCACCGGGACTCCAAACAAGACCAGGCTATGAGCACCTGGCCTGCTGTGCTTCTGAGAGATGCAAAGCGTGCAGGAGGGAGTGGGGGTGAAGGAGCCCAGCAGCCTCCCAGAGCTTATCCTGCAGGAATAGGATCTCTCCTATCGCCATTCTCCAGTCCCCTGAGACTACTGTAAAGGCTACAGAGGTATTGCACCAACTCTGATTTCCCAGGCTCCGAACCAGAGATGTTCCACCTCCTCTCCCACCCCCAGCCAGCACGATGGCATTTGAAGAGGGGGGTTGCTTGGTGGGGTGACGTGCGGGTGAAGTCACCATAGAAACGGGGACTCTGGCCTCATTCACACACCAAGCTGCTCCCCGCAGCCCGGAGAGAGCACAGAAGCTGTTGTGGGTATAGTCACAGCCAGTTGACGCTGCCTGTCATTCAAAACCGTGTAAAGCGGTATCAGCGTACACAAGGAAGGATATTCGGGGCAAATCATTTCCTCAATGGCTCTTTTCATATGCCACCCCTGAATCAAAAGCCATGCAATGAACCTGTTTTATGTACTCCTCAATAGACTCACAGAGCTTTTTCCATGCACATATACCAGGCAGAAAACCTGAAATCCTGATTTTACTATTTTGATGCGTGCCAGAAGTCCTCTAATCTCTCCCAAAGCACCGGGGCATTATGTAAGAAGCTTGGCTATGATCCAGGATGTAGATAACAGCATAACAGGCCTGACAGAGAGTCCAACAAATTGGTAAACAAAGGATCTGATTCACCACTGATTTATTGATTTTCAGCTTGCATAAGTACAGTAATTTTTCCCTAGCCTTTGCAAGTGTGAATTAACAAACAAAATGCCCAACTCAGCATATTCAAAATCCATTAAGACATAGGGATGAAAAAACTTGTTTTCAAAATTACATATGTTGAGCTCTCACAGGTGTTTAGGAGAATGAAGAGAGATAAATTTGCCAACATTTTCAAAAGTTCCTTGTCCAAGAGTTATCTCTGAAAACGGCATTAAGCTCACAAATTACTTGGCTATGTAAAAAATTCGCTGATGGTGAAATACAAGTTATAGTGAAAAATTACCAGAGAGACTAAAGACAAAATGTAATGCCAGATTATCAGTAAGAAGCTGAAAATAAGGCAGAAAAATCCAGGAGGCACCACAGGTGGAAAGATAACCAACTGTCTAACACCAGCTCTTGGAAAATATGTGTTGAATATTTGTCTTGGCTTTGGCCAGGATGGGGTTAATTTTCAGGAGCTGGCCCGGGTGAGCCGAGCTGGCCGGGGCTATTCCACACCATGTGCCATCATGCCTCCAGAAAAGGGGGCTGGCAGGGGAGGGACGGATTGGGCTGGCTGGGGGCTGAGCAGCTGGTCCATCGGGTCGGCTGCTGATCGGTAAGGTGCTCCGTTTGTCATCGCATCTGTTTACATCCCGCTATAACTACTGCTGCTTTGGTGGTGTTTCCCTCTGCCTTTGTTGGCCCTTTGAGCGGTCGGTATCTCAACTCAAGGCCATTTGCCCTTTGCTGTTCTCGTTCTTCCCCCTGTTTTGCTGATGGGGCAGTGAGCGAGCGGCTGTGTGGGGCTCGGCTGCTGCCTGGGGCTGAACCAGGACAATATCGCATCTGGAAACTTGTGTGTATGGTAATGTGATGCCACCAGGAAGTCAGAGTAGCAAGGTATAGTTCCAGCTTAAACAATTATACACATCCATAAGATATCAAAACAAGCGTCTCGAATTAACAAGGAGGAACTACAAATTAAACTAACATTAAATGAAGAATAAAATGACAAATAAAACACTCTCAAGCCTCTCAGCTAGCAAAATGCAGACTGTTTCATCATCTGTTTCCTTGCTTCAGCCCCTGTCTCTGTAAGGTGAGAGCCTAAGTCCCCTGGCAATCGAGGGAATTGGGCACTTCAGTGCCTTTGAAGTTGTGCAGCTTCGTTTCCCACTTGCCTGGCTGGTGCAGGGGCCCACTGCTGGGCTGCAATGGATTCTCAAAGAAAAATCACCTGCTGTGGAGACCTCTAGAAAGGACTTTGCCTTACTAGTCTCCAGGTCAATGAGACTGGGATGGCCCTGCTTCTCCCAAACTCTCTTTAGGCACAGAGGAAGGAGGCTGTAAATGCCCCATCCCCAGATGCAGGCGCTGTTGCTGTCCCTCAGTTTAAGCTGTGGTGGAGCACAACGGGGTAAGAAGCTCTGCCAGCTGTTTGAGCATGTCATGAGGAGGATTTTATGATTAAGATGAGCAACAAAATCCTTGTACTGACCTTGGGTCACCACTTGGTGTGATGTGCAGGTTGCGGCACAGCCTCCCTTATGGGGGGAAGCAGACAGACCGTGGAATACAGCCTGCTTATGAGTGATTTACTTTAAGACCATCCATTCAACACTAGAGAAGAGCTCTGAAGTTGTCTTTAAACATTTTCCTTTCCATATGAAATCCCTCCCTGGAAATGGCTGTTTGAACGTACTGGTACTGTGCTAGTGCCCAAACAGGAATATTGTGTTTCTTCAGCAGCCAGTGAGCATGTTATATCAAATGCAACGAGACAAGGTACAAGACTGACTAATCTAGAGAAATTCCACACTTTGGCTTTCATTCCTACAGACTGAGCTATAAATTGTTTCTGTACCATTCCTCTCCCATTAGCCTCATTAAGTAATCAATGAACTTGGGGGTTGGAACTAGATGATCCTTGTGGTCCCTTCCACCCCAAACCATTCTATGATTCTAACTTTAGATACCAATGCAACATATAGACTGTGCAGATATATGCCTGCATGATAGGATTTATGCATGGTTGGTAAAATCCTATCCTCTGAGTATGAGAAAGCAGAGTTGCAGGAAGCACAGTGATATAGATATCTGGGGTTGTTTTGTTGTGTAAATCATGTCTTAAGGTCTAAATTCGTAAATTATTAAAAAACAAAAGCATAAAAACCCTCCACAAAACAAAACAAAACATCATTCTAGTAGCATAGGGTATAGCAAGTCCAGGAGAGACACAGAGAGACTGGTAGAGGTCGTTTTGTCATTAGAAATGGTTGAGCAGCACTGGCCTGTTTCAGGGCATGCTCAGTTCTGTCATTATTTCTGAACAAGAGGTACAATTGATTGCTGTAGGAATAAAAAGTGGGAGTGTAAAACTTCCTGCAGCCTTCAGAAAGGCTGAATTAAATGTCCAAAAGACAAAACAGAGCCAGACCTTTATTTTATAACTATAAGGATTAAGTTCTAATAAGCAACAGACCTAATTTCACCTAGTTTTATTCTCCATTGACGGAGCCAAACATTTCTCTAATTTTCATTACGTTTTCTTTTTTTTTTGTGCCTTGTCACCTCCTGTGAGGCTAAGAAATCAGCCAGGTGTTGGAACACAAGGGTTAAACCAAGGCAGGTATGACACAGTACATGACATACAGACTTCCTGAGCTGGGAAATACAAGGTCCCTTACAGATACGAAGGCTGAGACTGTTTCCTTTACATAGTGGTCAAAAGCAGCATGACCTGCTTCTCCCATTGGGATGAACTGTCAAGGAGGGTGCAGATGGCATTGCTGTGCCTTTGGTGGGGCATCCTGTCCCCTTGGTGGGGATGTGAATGAACAAAAGATGCAGGTCAATGTGGCACGCTATGAGGCTACTGTGTCTGGATGAGGAGCAGCCGTTAAAGAGGAAAAGGAAGAGGAAAAAGGAGAAAGGCAGGATGACCAGGACCAGCATGAATTTATATAATGATCCAGTCAAACATGTATCCCAAAATATGTCTGTTTTAGCAAACCATTTGGTGCTATTAGCATCTTTCTATTTGATGAGTTGTACGAACTTAAAATGTTATTTGTTTCTTAGCTTTGCTTTTTCACTTGTTATTCCTCTTTAAGATAAAGTTTTCTTCTTTTTGAAATATCATGAACTGGTGCTGTGCAACTCTGCTATGCAGTATGTCTGGAAAGCTTTCCATTTCCAAGTAAATAAGAAAAGAGAAGAGTTATAAAGTATTCATTGTTTATTCTTAGATTACTGCTTGGTGCAATAGACCCTTTAGTCAACATATTAGAAATCTGTTAGTTAAAGTCTCAAATTTTCATTTTTCCATAGAGAGAGAAGAAGGGGTCTGGTTTGGTGTATAATTACTTGTGTCCAGTACATCCCCTTTGGCAGGGAGATAAGCTGCAACCTGCGCCAGCTGGGGCAGTGCCAGTACCATGGACTAGCACATCATGCTCCAGCAGCTCCTCTTTCTGCCGCAGCGTAACCCAGCAAATTCCCAGGAGGGCAGAGGAGGTGAGTAAGCAAACTGATAGAAGTACAGCAAGTGCGTGCCACTCAAGCATCCTCCTGGAAAAGCATCCTCTCCAACCCACTTCTGAAATCTGCTATTAAAGTATTTTCTACTGAAAGCTAGGAGGTCATGCTTGGGTCATACTTTTAGAGCATTATGTAAAAGGATTCTCATCTTAACTTTGGAATAGAAACCTGTATGACTTAAACTGAAGCTGCTTGGAGGAGAAATTGTTCCTCTCCTTTCTCTTCCACTCCTCCTCTTTCAGTCTGGTGTTCTTTCATCTCTTGCACAACTACATAAAACCAAGTGAAGTTGTAGGCTGAATAAAAAAGATATGTCCCTATGTGAGCAAGCAATAATGGGGACTAGAAAACACTCATATCTTTAGTTCGAGTCAAAACAATTTTAACTACTGAAGGCAAAAAAGTACAGAAAAAGTCATAGGTATGTTCCACCAGGCTGTAGCAGGTTACCAATGCTCTGCGTGACGAGAAATCTAAGGAGGAAGAATGAAAAAGAAATTAGGAAAATTAAAGAAGGTGGGAAAGGGAGAGAAGCCAGACTAGAGGATGATACTAACAGGATAAGAATTTTCATATGGATCCAGATCAAAGATCTTTGAGCTTGCTAACAGGTGTCTGACTGTGGTCAATAGCGGATGCTAGAAGAGAACACAAAACCACCTACTGATACCTCTCCCAGACAATTTTCCAGATAAAAAACAATTGTCAGTGGAGATCTTTTTTTGAGCTACGTGTTTTGTCTTTGTGGTCTCCAATTGATTTTTCTTCCATTTCTTTCTTCAATCGCTTGTTAAACCCACATAGACCCTTATGTTCACAACACCCTGTGGCAGGGAGTTGAATCACTTGACCACAAGGACCATTTTCTTCTCAGTTTGTTTTTTTTTTAATCCATCACCTGCTTGTATTTTTCATTCACATCTGCTTCTTTGCACTACTTGTATGGGAGGAGACTTTGAGTAACACTGAGACTTCGACTTTTATTTACCTTCCTTACTAAGGTTGTAGGGACCTGTGCCATATTTCTCCCCAGTCCTCCCGTTTCCAGCCTGAAGACTCCTACCATACCTAGTCACTCCTTGAGCAGAGCCACTTCAGACCCTGGCTGCCCCTCTCTTTACCTCACCCCTTTCCACCATGCCTGGTTTGAATGGGAGACCGGAACTGCTCTTGGTAATCAAAATCTCTCTGTACCATCAAATTATACTGGGGCGATAATGATGTTTTCTGGTTTGTTCTCTACTTCTCCCTAACTAATTTCTAATATCTGATTTTCATTGTTTTGCCTGCCACTGACATTTGAGCCAATGTATTTATACAGCTGTTCAGTATCATGTCAGTGCTTCACTTCTGAATGATAACGGTCAGCTGAGAGCCTCGTTTCCTATATGGAGTTAAGGTCTTTCTTTCTGTGTATTATTTCCATCCACATGTTTTTAGAGACTCTGCAACAAAACCTGGTCATAAATAGAACTTTTACAGTATTGACTTTTCTGCATAGCTCTCATCATACTGGACTTATTCTAGGGTAGATATAAATATTGTATCTATTAAATCATAACCTGCTGCTGAAGTATAATGCCTACAGAGATCTAGCAGCAAATTTCCTAATGGAAACACAGCTTTTACTAGCAGAAGAGTGCTTTAGCTTGTGTAGATTAAACACATTCTCCCCAGAAGAATAAATTATATAAATAGAAGCATTTTTGTGCCCATGTCAATTTTTATAACTGTGTCAGCACTGAAGTTTTAGCCAAAATATGCATTTTGAGAATAAAGTCAATAACCCCAAACAACACTGAGAGATGGGCAAATTTTCCTACTGTAAGATTGGTCTCTACTATCAGACATATGGCCTGACAATACGGGTGAAGATAATCTGATGACCTGGCTTTCATTTGGACACTACTAGAAGAAAATAAAGATCAGTATCTTTCCAAAAGCACAATAAAACTTGCAGGTGGTATGACACACCCCATTTTTGTTTTAATGTGGAAAGTCCATTCAGGGATTTCATCCACCAAGGGAGCAGAAAGGATGCTAATTGCTGTCCAGCTCTTAAAGGTGCAGACTGCTGGGCTTGTCCTTCTGGAGGATATTGTGTAAGTGAGACAAGGAGCCTAGGTGTTCTTCTAGCAGAATCTATCCACCACTTTCATAGGAAGATTTCTCAGCTCCAACTCCAGAAATATTTTCTATTTTCATTCCTCATGTTTTCAACCATTTATTCTGCTTAGTTGGTATGACGGCAGTCAATATTTATGAGTTCCAAAGGCCTAACACATCATTAAATGTTATGAATTTTAAAAGTAGCTTTTCATCATCTCAGTGTTTTTCTTCTTCGGCATAAACGTTCCATTTCCTATTTTCTGATTGTCCTCACTCAACTCATCCCATCTATATATATCCAGCGCGTGCAGTCCCTGGGCTCAAGGCTGGAGGACATGCATCTGCATGGGGGGGGTGCGGGGGTGCATTTCAATATCCCAGGATAAGCTGTTTCAGGTGTCTTGGGTCTTGCTTGTCATAGCAGAAGAGGTGGAGAGGACTGGGAGGCAGGGGCAGATGGAAAGGAGGCAGCTGGTCTCCCCTGCGCTTGCCCTCCCCCAAGGGCTGCACAAGGACCTCATAGATACGTATATATATGCATACATACAACATAAAAAACCATTCCTATATATGTATATTTTATGTATGTTCACATGTGTGTGTGCACACAAGTTTATATATATATGTATGTGTAGTGTATTTGTATACATATATTTTGCATACAGATGTACGTGTAGATGTATGCAAGTGTGTGTGCGCTGGTATAGCTGTGGGTGCGAAATCCTGCGTTGATTATCCTCCGGGAGGAATTTGCAGCCCGAAACCCCGCCTGCCCCCGGCTGGAGCCCAGGCCGTGCCCCGGCCCTGCCCGCTGCTGCAGGAGGAACGGGCGGGACCCCAGGCGGGACCCCAGCCCCGCTTGCCCCGAGCCCGCCCTTGCCGGGTGCTCACGCAGCCAGCCACGGGGACACGGGCGGGTCCCGGGCACTCCCACGCACAGCCGTCAGACGGAAATTCTCCGTGCCCGGAGGGCAAGGGAAGGGAGAGGAAAGGAATCTCTCTCTTTTTTTGCCTTTTCTTTTTTCCTTCTGCTTTTCTTTGTGTCTGCTTGGGAAAGACTTCAAGCTTGCCTTCAAGACTTCTGAAGCCATCTAAGGTGCTTCAGAGCAAAGACGAGTTCACCTCCCGACAAAACAAACAGGCGAAACAGATGACCACCTCTGGGGTTTGCCCACGGCACGAGGAAACGGTCACCGGCCCGCTAGTCCCTATATTCCCCCAAATAAACCAGCCCAGGGGGTATCACCTCCCGCAGAGCAGAGCGGGCCGCCTTTGTTTCTGGCCCTCCCCGGTGGCGGTGGGCTGGTGTCGGTGGGACGCGGGGGACCCGCCGCGCTCCCGGCGGGGATGGAGGCAGCGAACAAAGGAAAATCCTGTTGCCGTCCCGCCGCTGCTGGTGCGGGAGGCGCCGGCATCCCCGCCAGGTCAGAGCAGGCTGCCCTGAAGGGGACACTAAATAATTGATCCGAATCGATGGCCGGGATGCATTGGGAAGGGAAGCCGGGCGCATCCCTTGGGTGCAGCCTGCTCCTTCCCCCTTTTGCGCTGTAATCCTTTTCCACCATGTGCAGATAGATAAGGAGACGCAACTCAGCCTACAGGCCTGGGCGGGGTTCTTGCTGTTTAATCTTTTCTTTTTTCTTCCCCTCGCTGCTTT
>VWZZ01004722.1:38230-81105 GCA_013399095.1 Psophia crepitans
AAGAGATGGAGAAGCTGCGGGAGGAGAACGAGAGTCTCAAGGTGAGGGGCGGGGGCAGCGGGGTAGCCGGGGCCGGGGCGGTGGCGGGGGAGAACCGGGACCGGGCGGCCTCCCCATCCCCGCGCCGGGACGGGGCTTTCCTGGTGCTGTCACCCCCCGGCATTAAGGCTGGAGGCAGAGGTGAGATGGCCCTGTCATGGGGCATGCAGGCGGGGGCATTTCTCAGCTTCCTTGTGGTGCTTTTAATGAGCTGGGTTGTCTTTAGCTGATGTCCCTGCGGGCAGGAGCTCCATTTTGGCTGCCTTCCCCTGTACGTGCTGACATTTGTGCTTTTGACCCACCTGTTGTGTCCCTGTCCCCTTCTTGCCCCGGTGCCAGAATGAGATAGATGAGCTGAGGACAGAGATGGACGAGATGAGGGACAGTTTCTTCGAGGAGGACGCTTGTCAGCTTCAAGAAATGCGCCATGAACTGGAGCGAGCCAACAAGAACTGCCGGATCCTTCAGTACCGGCTGCGCAAGGCCGAGCGCAAGAGGCTCCGCTATGCCCAGACCGGCGAGATCGACGGCGAGCTCTTGCGCAGCATGGAGCAGGACCTCAAGGTACGGACGTGAGCTGGTGTCAAGGGGAGG
Source organism: Psophia crepitans (assembly GCA_013399095.1). Classification (NCBI taxonomy): domain Eukaryota; kingdom Metazoa; phylum Chordata; class Aves; order Gruiformes; family Psophiidae; genus Psophia; species Psophia crepitans. Next base: position 38,864 of record VWZZ01004722.1, read on the forward strand.
GAGCGCCTCAGACGGAGACACGGTCCTCATGACTCAGATGTTTCCATCCGTTCTGCCGTGTACTGTGCACCAGTGTAGCTCATGGGTTAGGACAGCTCATAGGGCTAATAGAAGTCCTTTGGTATGTGGGTAGGCAATTTTCAGCTTTAGTCCAGTCATTTTTTTGTAAAGTTAATCTGCAAGAAGTGATTCAAATACAGATTAGGATCTGGAGGTTTTGGACCTTTTATGATGAACTCAGAACATGCAAAATTAAAGCAGCCTCACTGAATAGTCCCATTGACTTTGAGGGGATCACTGTACTCTTCAGTAAGAGGACTGGTAGATTGAATACTTGCAGAGTCACAACATGAAATCCTCACTCCATTGGTGTCAGTGGAAAAACTGCTGTCATCTTCAGTGAAGCCAGGATTTTCCACATCCACCTGAAACCATAGACACAACCATCGAATTTTGATGCGTAATCAACTGTGTTTTGTCTATAACGTCTGAATGAACCACAGCCCATTGTTGAGCAAAAGTTTCAGTCCTTGTTTAAAGATTGCCATTGGTAAAATATCCATCATCTCCATCCTAGATTAGCCCAATTACAGGAAAAAACCTTTTCTTGTGCTAGTTGGAAATTGTTTAATTTCTGCTTCCATCCACTAGGATTTGTTAAGGCTCTCACTGAATCAGGACTTCTAAACTGTTTTCAGTTGACTGGTCTCCCGCCATTTCACATGGAAATACAGACCTCTGTATAGCAAATGTGAGCTTATCGACCACACTTCTGCCTTGGACTAGATACCTGTTGCTCGCTGGATTCTGTGGACTGGAGTTGGAAATACTAATTTAATAATTTAATCAGGAACGAGGCCATTTTTAAGCTTCTTTATGGTAATATAATGGATTGAGAGTCTGTTATTCCCAGGCCTGGTTTACAGACTTGGATCATCTTTTCTGAAAATTTTCCAGCTTGTCATCATTCTTATTAAAATGGAGAAACCAGTCCAAGACACGTTCCAGTAATTTTCTCACTGACGCCATTTAAAAAGCTAATATCCTTCTCCCTATTTCTATTTCATATTCCTTTTCCGTGCATATTCAAAGCCCATGGCTCTTGTGGCCATGACAGTTCCATAAATACAGCTGTCCATGTGGCTTTTGACAAAAGTCCCATTTTGTGTCCTGTGTCTTTGTCCCATCTGACCAGTCTCCCTGGTCAGAAGTAAAACAACCCCTTTCTCAAGGGAATTTCTGACAGAAACAGGGGACATTTTGCCCACTCAGAATGATGCTTAGGTGGATCGTTGAGACACACACCTTTGCAGGCAGAACCTGAACATGAGCCTTCATATCACAAGCGAATATTGTGATTCCAGCTTATAGAGTTGATTCCTTTGTTGGCTCAATGTTACTTTGTGTTAGCAAGTAACAGATGCACGGGGCCAGGGAAGGAAATGGTGAGGGCACCTCCAGCCCAGTGAGGTGCTCCCCTGCAACACAGGAGATAGCAGCTGAGGCCTTAGGTTGAACTGGACAAAGGGCTTGCTCTAATTAGGGTTTCTCCCTTGTCTTTCCCAATAACCATACAACTGACTGTTTGGAAAGGACTAGTGTTTTTGCAAAGCGTTCCCACAGATCATGACTGTGTTCTGCTTTGGAGTAGAGATGAATATCTAATGACAAATTTCTGCCCAAATGAATTCTGGGTGCCGGCTAACCATAATTATAACTCATGTGCAGTTCTCTGTAGTGTTCCCAAGTCCTTTTCTGAAGAATTTCTATCCAAACTAATGTTGATTTTGCATGGGTGATATATTAGGAGACTTAACCCTTTAGAGATAGTCTTGCATATAGCTGTATTAAAGTGCATCTTGCACAAGAGAGTCCCATTTCCCATGTGATCTGGAATGCTCTGTAGGATTTCCCCGCATTGATTGCCACTCCAGCAAATTTTGTGTCAAAAAATCACTACCAGTAATGATTTTGTTATTTGGTTGCATTTACTGATACGAACTGTATCTATGGACCGAAGACAGATTCTGATAGGATGCTGTTGCAAATGTCCCCCATGATTTTCCATTTACTTTGGTTGGACAACCAGATGAGCAGTTTAATACGGAGAGTAGGAAAAGATATCAAGATACAGCCCTGTGGTGTGATTCTCAGCGCATCCTGCAGTCTCTTCGGAGTACGGTTATAATTGAAATTCTTCTCCGCTCTCTCTTTCTGTTGGGCATTATGCATCTTGAGTGTGCGTGCAGTGAGGGGGGTTGTTGAATGGTCTTGTGCCACACTGCAGTGTTGTATCTGTAATTCACACACACTGGGTTTCTTGTCAGGGGAGGCTGAGTCACTAGCTGCTGCTGTTTTCTGATAGATTGGATTCTTCTAGACTGCCTGCTTGCAATTATATTTTCCTTCAGAGTTTTAGTATGTCAAAGAGAGTTCTTTGGAATACAAGCATAAAGATCGTTCTAGTCAAAGCCATAAAAGATAGCACTCTGAGCTCCCCTAGCTAATGCTAAGAAGAATTAATTATACTTTCCAATGTTCTAAAAAAAAGCAGGAAATTAGGCTTTTCAAACTATGTGTCTAAATCACTACCATAACAGTGATAAGTGCATATTTAAATATTTTTGGTGCTTGATATAGTTTCTGGTGGTTTCACAATACACAATGCAAGCAGCTTGAATGGCAAAATTCTCATTGCCTTACACGAGAAAGAGGAATTAGATCTTGATATGTGCCTTTTAACTCTATTCCTGTGAAAATAGAAAAAAAAGAAAAGAAAAAAGCAAAAAGCAAGAACCTCAGTGTTCATTTAAAATATTGGACATTGTTTGGGTGAACACGAGGTTAGTAAAAATGTTGTTTGTTCATATTTTACTCTTTAAATTAACGGAAGTAGCAAATGTCAGATATTTAGATAAACTGCCCATGAAAGAGAGAGAAACTAGCAGGGTTGAAATAAAGGTGTGTCTGTTTGTGGTCCTATACCAGGCACAGGTACAGTAGGCCTGGAGAAGGTGGGCCCTGCTTTTAACTGCTTCTGCATGTCAGGTATTTGAAGGGTATATGCCTTAGTGCCTTGGAAAATATAAGCTAGCAGTGGTTGAGAGAAAATAGATGCTGCGCTGTCTCCGGGAATAATGAAGGTCCTATTTGACTGTTGGCATACAGAATGTAAGAAGGAGTTAGGGTTTAGTGCCTACTGTGGTTTCCAGTGAAGTCCATAGGAAGACTATACCACTTTTTGAAGGAATTGACTTGAATTTTGAATCATTTAGAATACTGTCTGTGGACGTCCTTGTCTATGTTTCCTTTCACAACACTTTCATCAAAACACCCAGAATTAACCTGTAAGTGGGTGCTTTGGTGCTAAGCACTGCAGCAGCAGATCTATCTTTTTTTTTTTAATCTTTCTTTTGAAATACCATTTCATTTAGGTTGCAAAAGATGTATCGGTCAGACTTCACCATGAATTAGAAAACGTGGAAGAAAAACGTACTGTAACAGAAGATGAAAATGAAAAATTGAGACAGCAGCTTATAGAAGTTGAAATCGCCAAACAAGCACTACAGAATGAACTGGAAAAAATGAAAGAGGTTAGTATTGCTATTTGCTTCCACAGTATTTGAAGTTCTCAGATTCTTATTGCTGAAATAACTGGTTTTCTTCCTATAACTTTTTTGGGGGACAAAAAAATATGGCAGGCAAAAGTTGAAAGTTGCAAAGACTACTGAAGTAGGGTTTGGTGATTGGGAAGCTGAGAACAAACTACAGTATTTGATGTTTCCTAGGTGAAACAGAAACCAAAACGTGGCTTTATTTTTCTGTGCAAGGAGGGAAATGTGGAACTGATGGCAACAAAGTTCAGAGGCTTTGAGACATTGTACTTATGTTAAGATACATGCAAGAAGCGCGCTGAAGGAAGTCAGAGGCATCTAACTTTGCAGATGATGTTCCCCACAGGTTTCATGAAGGCTATTTTTTTCCCTTGCTAACTACTACTAGGGACCAGCAGGCACACTGAGACTGGGGCTCTAGCCACCTCCCCACCTTGTTTAGTCAAGCTCTTTGGAATATTGGGAAGTGGGAGAGGCTACCTGGCCTTTCAGTCTAAGCATAATTTTACATTATATCTAATTCATCTTCAAAATTACTCCATTCGCCATTATATAGATGCACTATACTGTGCCGTTCAGTAAGCAGAAAACTGTGTTACAGCAGTCGTAGCCCGGCTGACAGAGATAGCAACGTGTGCAGCAAAACCAGAAGCTGTTGACTAAGAATGACTTCTCAGAACAGATTTTCGAAACAAGTCTTCAGCTCAGTGTTTAAAATTCAACGAATGCCACTCATTTTGGCTTTTAGTAATATTCCCTAGCAGAATGCCAATGTCTACTTTGATCTTGTATGAAGCAGAAGAAATGTATTTCAGTTCTTAAGAAAGGCAGGAAATTTTCAGTTGTATGCTAAATTATAGTATTTTTAGGAACTGCAAGTGCTTACTTTAAGTGATGTAGTATTAAAAATATTCATATATTTTCTTTACAGGAACTGAATTTCAAACATGTTAGTAGAGGATAAACAGGTGGTTTTTCTTCCACCTTCTACTGCGTTTTCAGATAATTGCAGATTTGAAAAGGGCATGAGAGAAATCTGAGCCTTATTCAGCTTCTCTCTCCTCTGCCTGAGACTTTCTTCTTCCATTTTCACTCTGGTTTCTGCCGTCAAATACAACTCAGTTTCTGGAACCATCTCCTTTGTGAGAGCGTGATCTTTCTGTAATTATCCTTACAACTTCTTGTTAAGCTTGGCTTTACTCCAACTTTTCCATTATTCTTGTCCATTCAGACTCTACTTTCATGTAGATTTCCATTTGTGGATCCTTTCCTCCTGCCCTGTGAGAGGTTGTACCAACAAGCTCCTTTTGCCTTGCTTTTTCTTATGCATCTTCAGATTACAATGAAGTGCAGTGGCAGTTTAATAGCTTATGTTCTTTGGGAGCTATGTACCTGCAGGAAATTAACCCAATAATTAGGCTTCTTTGTCATCAGCAGTCACTTTTTCCTTATTGTGATTCTTCCCTCTGGGCCACTATGCTGAACTATGGTTCTGCTGCTCTCACACTGCTCTCCACTTCTTTCTTTAGCTTAGGTGTTTGCCCCTTTCTGTCCTTGTGGTTGGCATCAATGGAAGGTTAGTTGCGATTCCAGAAGAAAGCATCATGTTTAAGCTGGTGGCTCTTCCACACAACACGTTTTCCATGAAGCTGAAACAGGTGGATGATTCCAAATGGCACAGAATGGGGGCACTGAGCCAGAATAGAAAAATGCAGCAAAACTTTACACCAAAGCAAAGGTGGAGTGAACGCAAGAGTCAGAAATGCATCCTTATACTGAACTGGAGAGAACTGCCATGCACAGTCATTATATGCGTCATCATAATTAGGCAGGAGGTTCATTTATGTATTGCAAACAGGCTGCCGAGACCCTTTCAGTAGAGAAGGCTGCTTTTCAGGCTAGGACTTGCAGCACAGCGAGGGTGAAGTTGGACGATGGTTGAGGAGGTGCAAGTCAGAGAAAAGCAAGTTTGAAATGAAGCCAAATTATTATGCACTTTGCAAGTGTGCCATGACTTGGGGAACCAAGGGAAGGATGCTGGTGAAGCATACTAATTCTTACCAACTTGGAATTTAGGCTCTATGTAGAAGCTGTGAAAATGTTAACATGAAACAACCATGAAAAATACCCTCAGTAGTCTGATGTGCATTAGATTTTTTTTCTGTGACAAATACCTTTTCTTTTTCTTTGGCAATCAGGGGTTTCATGTATCTTAAATGTCGTTGTCAGATAGTCATAATGTTAATTTTCTGTTTGCTTGTGAGTGATTTTCTCCAGTTTCATGGGTTTACAACCCTTTCTCATTTCAGTACAGCCATTATAACCAATGCAACCTCCTGCTTAAGGAAGTTCTACTCAGCATAACTAGGAATGCAGAGTCAAGATCTTTTGTCTGGATCGTGATCTTCATTTTATTGATCTCAGAATTAATGGGAGAGTTAATCTCCAAAGACAATAAAGCATTTTTATTTTACAGGATAATAACAGCGCTCAGAGTATGTAATGACTGATTTCTGTACTTTTATGTCATCATATGTACTGCAAAACAAGAAACCTTCCCATTCTTCTTAAAATCTATTTATGTATAACTGCCATGGGAAATCTGTTTTCCTTTTATAATGAATGGTGTGAGACAGCAGAGAATGCTTAAAAGATTTAATAGAAAATGTTGGAGGCAGAAGCATAATTTTTTCTAATAGTCTCTAGAGCAGGACCAAAGCCAAAGTGTTGATTCTGTATTGTTTTAAAAAATATGGTAGATTTGACTGGAAACATGTATAAATGATAAATGCTAGAAGATGTGTTTGTGTAGAGACAAATCTAGAGTTCTCCAGTGAACATTTAAGTGAATATAGACTCATGAAAGTATTTATCCATTAATATAGAGACATAGTTTCTGTTCACTTTCTTGTTTTGGAGCTTTTGAAAAAATAACTGTGATACAGTGTACGAAAAATGGAAGTTGTTGTTGAATGCAGCAGAAACTTGCAGGCATCCAGGATTTGGAAGGTGTTCCAGCAGAGCATACATTTTCTATCAGTTACTTTCAGTTGCCCCAACCTGCAGCTATTTCATTTAGTGTTACTCCTGCATACGTCCACATGGAAACAAGATTTTTTGATCTTCATTGTCAGTTCTTGGAATTTATTTGTAGCAACTGTTTCTGATTCCCTCTTTACTATTCGTTATTATTAATTGTAATGCTTTTTTTGGGAGCTGAAAACAAACTGGAGAAATTGTTTTCTAGAAGAAAGGTAAACCAACTGTAACTAGATGTAATTTTTTCAGATATAAAAAAATGTTAACGAGTTGTTCATTAATTAATATTCATTAATTTTATAGTAACCATTTGTTAGAGTGTAACTCGTGTAGAACTTGTCATGATAACAGTATGAAATACGAGTTCATTCATTTGCTGTAGCTATGTAGGAAATGCCCAGTTAGCCATGCTTTAGATGGTTTGTTGGGAGACAAATGAAGTAGGGGGAAAATATGACACATGTACTGGACCCTGGGCTTTACAAACCCTCATTGCAATGCAGACATGGAATTGCAAGGAGCACGGTGTTTTTCAGAGACATATGTCTTTCTGGATAGAAATAGATTGCTCTGCTAGTGCTCCAAGCTGGGCAGATGCAAGGCAGCTCAGTTCTTACAGCCACAGTATGGTGATGTTCTCAAGCCACCATTTTCTTCTTCTAAGCACAGGTTGTTATCTCAGGTGCAGACCTTGAGATAACCATGGCTACACGGCACGTGGAGATGTCTTTTGTCCCATCAGCTGAGACTGCAGGCAGAGGAGTTTATGCCTCCCTGCATGGGTCTGTGTTTTGCTGGAGCAGTGCCTGACTTGTCAGTCAGTCTGTTTTGTATGCTGCATGGAAATGGAAGAAGGCAGCAGGGGCTGGGGGACTGGGAACTGGAGCTGGGAGGAGGAATCTAAATTCTGTTCCTGATTTTGGTATTAACCTGCTGTGGGAATGCAAGGAAGTAATTACGCTTTTCTGCTTACTCTTAACAACCTTTGCCTGCCCTGTTTACGCGCAGATTAGCTTTCTATACATCTCTGAGTGCTCAGGCTGCACAGAAATCAGGAGGGTAGCTGGAAATTTCGCAACAAAAGCTGCTATAAAAAAAAATATTTAAAAATGACCAAACAACCCTCTGTCCCCAGAATAAAAAAAATGAAAAGCTGTGAAAAGAACTGGTAAGGGATGATCCCATCCCAGTCCCATTGATAGAATCATAAAATCTTTAAGGTTGGAAAAGACCTCTAGGATTATCAAGTCCAACTGTCAACCCAACACTACCATGTCTACTAGACCATGTCCCAAAATGCCATGTCTACACGCTTTTTGAACACCTCCAGGGACGGTGACTCCACCACCTCCCTGGGTAGTCTGTACCAATGTGTCACCACCCTTTCAGTGAAGAAATTTTTCCTGATATCCAATCTAAACCTCCCCTGGAGCAATTTGAGGCTGTTTCCTCTTGTCCTATCACTTGTTCCTTGGGAGAAGAGACCAACACCCACCTCACCACAACCTCCTTTCAGGTAGTTGTAGAGAGTGATAAGATCTGCCCTCAGCCTCCTCTTCTCCAGACTAAACAAGCCCAGTTCCCTCAGCTGCTCCTCATAAGACCTGTGCTCCAGACCCTTCACCAGCTTCATTGCCCTTCTCTGGACACACTCCAGCACCTCAATGTCCTTCTTGTACTCAGGGGCCCAAAACTGAACACAGTACCTGAGATGCAGCCTCACCAGAGCCAAGTACAGGGGGACGATCACCTCCATGCTCCTGCTGGCTACACTATTCCTGATACAAGCCAGGATGCTGTTGGCCTCCTTGGCCACCTGGGCACACTGCCGGCTCATGTCCAGCCAGCTGTCAACCAGCACGGCTGGTCCTTTTCCAGTATCACCTTGCCCACTATGTCTCTGATAAAAATCCAATGTCTCTCCTTTCTCAGAGCCCTTTCTCTCTCTAAACTTATTTTCCTGCCATTTAACCACAACCACTTATTTCCAGTCTTTCTCCCATAACTCACAAAGTCTCAGATTTTCCAGATTCTCTCTCTGTCTTGATCCTGTGTCTTTTTTTTTTTACTGTCTATGTGTCTTGTAGTAGTGGCTGTTTTGCTGTCATCTGGTTCCTATATCGCAGTCTTGTCCTTGTCCCTCCCGTTCCCTCCTTGCCTGCATCCTTCCAACTCTTCATGAGTGTCCAGTCACCTCTCTGGATTTCAAGTGTTTTCCAGTTCATTTCCCCCTTATTCTACTCCAAGTATATTGTCCCCATTTCTTCATTACAGCTTCTGTCTTCTGCAGAATTGGTCTTTTCTCCCTGATTCTTCCATCCTCTGATACAAATCTGTCAGCTTCCTTGGTTTGTTGTGTTCCTTTTCTTGTTCCCAAGCCTTAGCTCTTCACTTCTCCATCTGGACTGGGAGCAGTGGAGGATCACTCACTCTGCCAGGAAACAGCAACTATATCAGTGTGATATAGTGACGTAGTTTGCCTTCTGGCCTGGTGTTGGAACATAATCTGTCAGTTGGAGAAAATGTGCAGACTGATAGCTAGGGTGGGAGTTTGTAAATACAGACTTTTCAGCAACTTAAACCAGTAAACTCCAACAAATAATTACCTGGTAATGTATAGGAATGGAAGGTTTCTGAAAAGTTATGGTTTGACCAGTCATTATTTGGATCAATTAGAAAAGTATGAGGTATATACTGTATACAGACCCAAAAATGTTCCAGAGCACAGGCATGCTGGAACTTCTCAAAAGAACAGTTGCTAGAATAATTTAATATGAGCAAACCAGGATATTCTTTTCTTGGAAAGAGCTGAATAATGTTGTTGAATTTTTCCAAAATAATAACAATGTTGATAACTTACCCTGAGGCAGATGCTTGGCATGGAAAATCTGCAAGATCTGAAATGTGGTGAGATTGTAAGAAACTGGAAGGAAGTCTCTTAATGAGTGCTGGTTTGCAGCATTTCCAATAGGCAAGGCAACCACATCCAACAGCAGCATTACATTTTTGGATACTTTCAGAATTGAAACTTTATAATCTGCTATTTGTCTTGGTCCCTTCTCTCAGGATGTTAAACTTCACCATCTCACAGTTGGAGCTGCCAGTGCTACCATTGGCCATCAAACCCTTAACCAATGTTTTCTTGATTGCCAGAGGTCCATCAAAATGATTCCCACAGCAGGCTTGTTTGTCATCTGTGTCTAAAATTGTCTTCAATTCATTGCAGAAATCATGTGAGTTCTAGTTGTCTGAAAAACACTTCATCTATTTCCTCTTATTCATCAGATGGTCTGTAGAAGATACCCCAAATGATGCCACCCATGCTTCTCTGTCCTTTGATTCTTACCCATGGCTTGCAGCTGGCCCATCACCTGTTACAAGACAATGCTACGTGCAATTGAACTGCTGTTCTTTTGCATAGAGCACAACCCTTCTTCCTCACCTTTAGATTTGTGTCAATACACGGCTGCACTCCAGGTGTGTGAGCTACTCTGTCATGTCTCTGTGATCCCAGTGAGGTCACAGCTCTGTAACTGTGCAGGGGTTTCTAGCTTCTGTTTAGAATCATAGAATCATAGAACGTTTAGGGTTGGAAGGGACCTCAAAGACCATCTAATTCCAAGCTCCCTGCCATGGGCAGGGACACCCTCCACTATTTTCCATGCTGCATGCATACAAGTCACTGGAGACGGATACCTGTTTGTGCTGCTTTGGAAGGGAAAGTTTGAGCCTCCTGCATCATACTGGCTGCCAAACACTTCCTACCTGCACCTCATGTTTTCATTTCTCTTCAGAGTTTGTGCGTCATTTCAAACAGCTGGTCACGGAGGGAGTAGGGGCAAGGTAGAGAGAGATGAGATGCTAGTATGCCTGCTGAAGTAGCTGATCAGCTTCACAGGGTCAGTGTAATAAGCCATACTCTTCGAAGAGTTATAGTAATTTACTTGCTCCTGGCACCAGATGGCAGCAGGGGAGGAATTAGTAAGTCTCTCACAAGCCTGGTTCCTCCCTGGGTCTTTTGGAGGACCCAACTACCAAGTCTATCAGCAACACTTCTGCTAAAAGTACCTTTAAGCAGAGGACTTCCGTGACCTGGAATCTCAGTTTGTTGCCTCATGAAAATTCAGTTTACTTTGGTGAAAAGAACAACACGATAACGAGGAGGCTTTTTAAAAAGATGTGAGAAACAGGTCTCTGTGAGACCTGTATTCTCTGATGCGAGAAAAAGTGCTCTGTCTCCAAGTGCGTCTCAGTGATTCGCTAAGTGCCACATCCCTGCAGCTGCAGAACCCCCAGTTACTTCTGACAGAGTTGCTTCTGTGAAATTCTGTTACCTTTGGTATCTTGCCCAAATATTTTGTTCCTTTAAAAACAGTACGCAGCAAGGATGCCGTTCATCATCTGTGAGGGTGTGACTCTGACATTGTTGCTCAGAGCACACTGCGATTTCACAGAGAGCAGGATGAGCAGAGTTTGCTTCAGTTTAGTTCTTTGAATATGAGAAAAGAATGTGCATTTGAGAAGTAGTTTGCAGTTAAACCTCATAAAATTACATTTTAATTATGTATCAGCCATCAGCAATTCACATGAGCCTTTTGCTTCAAGGCAGTTTATCAAAACTGAAAATAAACAGCCTAATGGTCAATAATAATATAGCTCAAAAACATAAGTAATAAATAATGAATGATTTCAAAATAATAAAAGTCCATAAATATCTCATTGTGAGGAAGTTTTGTGAGTAAAGATGCCTCGAGGGGATTTTTTTTTTCCCAGAGAATCATTGAAGCTGATGTGCTGCTTTGTGGATTCCTACTGAATTGCCTTAAAATTTGCAAGGTTGTGTAAAAGGAGTGGCAGCATTGCTTCCTAATGGGGAAGTAATAATGAAAGAGTGGCAACTGTAATGAAAAAAATTGCATATGGAATATGGTTAAAACAGAAAAGAATTTAGCCGTCACAAAATAAACTTAAGGTTGATCAATTCTTTCGCATCTGTAAACATAATGCTGCTGGTTTGATGAGGGCATGGGAATTCCTTCTTCGTGGCAGAATGTTACCTTGTTTTTTTTCCTTTCTCTGATGGATATCAGCAGCATTAGATTTGCAAGTTCTCATCAAAGTTGGTTTTGATACTGCATACATTCTTCAGGTAAAATCAAAGTCTCTTTGCAGGAAACTATTTTAAAGAAAAAAAAAGTGATGACCATCTTAAAAAAAAAACAAACCACACAACAAAAAAACCTAACTAGAATGGAGGCATGGAGTAAGAGCTGAGCTTCCAAACACCTAGAAACTATGTTTAAGAGAAAGGACATGGTCTGAAGTCAGCACCTGAGACCCTTTTCCTTGCTTGAATCACTCTTCTTGAAGTTGTTCTTCACTAGAGAATTGCTTCCATTAGTCCAAAACTGTATTTCTAAAGTAAATCAGGTTAAGGAGAGCCCACACACTGACAAGCAATTGCTAGCACATCCCTTGGATGGTTTTGGCCTGGATCAGCTGCCACTGCTTCAGTGCTTGGGCACGATTTGGGGTCTAGCCTGGGTCAGAGCTTATTCCTGATTGACAGTTTGGATGTGGTCCTGCTTGTTTGGAAGGAAGCTGTAGGGAAGTTTAGCTGTATTGTCATTTTATCTGAAAGGAGACTCAATTGCGGAGTGCCAGTTGGCATCAGGTCCTGAGAACAGTCCCTGACCATTTACCAGTGTCAAAACTAGGCAAAGGGTCTCTGACTTGGTATGGAGCCAGATGAGATGGCAAATGAGACAGAGAACAGCAAGTCCATTCCATTGCTGCCATGTGAATTCCTGCTGCTGAGAATTACCAGCGAGGGGCAATCACCAGCAGTGACAACGCTGACGCAACTGGCATGCTCAGCTGTCTGCGGGAGTAATGGACAGTGTGGTAACTGCGGCTCAGGTGGTGGATGGTAACTGCTTACCAGATAAAATGGTTTGTGAGCATGAACTCGCAGTGGGGCAGGCTCAAACAGATGTATCTCTGGTGCTACAGGCTTTAGGGTATGACTTCCTTGAGATCTAAAGGAGAAAGAAGGCCTTTTACATCTCATTACCAAAGTAGGGAATCTTGCTACTGACTTCAATAAGGTCCTCAAAGTACAATACCACATAACAAATGGAGGAGAGTTTCAGAAATCCAGTATTGCTTGATTTATATTCAGTCATCTCCTAACAATTTGTTGGCACTGTGCTGTTTGTAAACCCAAGAAGTTTGGTTATTTTCTAGGAAAAGACAAAGTTTTTAGGACTCATTAATGGTCCTCAATCACAGAGAACAGGTTTTTAATTTTGCACTTCCCAGTTTCGGTATTTATTTACTCAAATAAATTAGAATCATAGAGTCGTAGAATCACAGAATGGTTCAGGTTGGAAGGGACCTTAAAGACCGTCTGGTTCCAACCCTCTTGCCGTGGGCAGGGACACCCTCCACTAGACCAGGTTACCCAAAGCCCCATCCAACCTGGCCTTGAATGCTGCCAGGGATGGGGCCTCCACAGCTTCTCTGGGCAACCTGTTCCAGTGCCTCACCACCCTCACAGTGAAGAATTTCTTCCTAATATCTAACCTAAATCTCCCCTCCTTCAGCTTAAGGCCATTCCCCCTTGTCCTATCACTCCCTGCCCTTGCAAACAGCCTCTCTCTAGCTTTCCTGTAGGCCATTTTAGGTACTGGAAGGGGACTGGAGCATCTCTCATGTGAGGCAAGCCTGAGAGAGCTGGGTCTGTTTAGGCCAGAGAAGAGAAGACTGAGAGGGCATCTTATCAATGCTTATGAAAATCTAAAGGGTGGATGTCTAGAAGAAGGGACCAGACTCTTCTCAGTGGTGCCCAGTGACAAGATAAAGGGCAATGGGCACAAACTGGAACACAGGAAGTCCCACCTCAATATGAGAAAAAAATTCTTGACTCTGAGGGTGGCGGAGCACTGGCACAGGCTGCCCAGGAGGTTGTGGAGTCTCCTTCCTTGGAGACATTCAAAAACTACCTGGATGCAATCCTGTGCTACATGCTTTAGGTGATCCTGCTCTGGCAGGGGGGTTGGACTAGATAACCTCCAGCCCCTACCATTCTGTGAATCTGTGATTCTGCGAATCTGTACTGCTTCAAAAGTATAGAGGTAGGCCAGGATTCTTTAGATTTAGAGGAAATCCAGATGACTTTGCAAAATTGCTTCCTGTCAGCTGGAAGGCTTTATGGAGGCAGAACAGAGACTTTTTCTAAGTGCTGAACCAGAGTTCTAGATACATGTATTTGTATGGAATCAATATACACCAAATGTCATAATCTTCCTGGAAGTCCCACCAAGGGTTTGATGAACAATGGTAATACATAATTTCTCTCTCTTAAACCACTGTGTTCAGTCCACTACTCAAGTGTAGCAGTCCCTTCAAAGAAACACCTGGAAAAACAGAGCAATTGTGGTGTGCTGATACAGGTCAAAACTGAGCTTGTTTCAGATTGAAAGGAAAATTACCACAGCTTTGTTTCTCTTTAGTGTATGTGCTTACTGCTGGCTTCAGGGCTGTCTTTCTCACAGTCTTAAATTGAGCTCTTCAGCAAGCCCACATGAAACAATTTTCTGTGATTACACTCTCTGGTGCTGCTAGCAAGTCTACAGTTAAAAACCCAGAGCACTCTGTACCCTGGTAGATTTACTAGTTATTCGGCACATGGAATTTCCCAGTGCATCTCTCAGGTGCCTGTGTCCCTGATGGCTCTTTGGCAGAACCTCACAGCCCTGAGTATTTGTCCTGGCTTTAGGAGAGTAAGTAGAAAGTAGCACCATGGAGATAAGCAGTGTCCTGTGTTTTGGCTGAACTCAGCTGCCAGTGTGAGGAAGGAGAATCTTGTCATGTTGTAGTACAGATGGCTGTTACGGAGCTTGTCATGTGCCCTCAGGGAGTAGCCTCAGTGCAGTTTCCAGTGTAAAAACAGGTGAAAGAGACTGGCAAAACCTCAAATGGGAACATAGACAACAAAGCCATATGCAACTAAACTGTCACAGAAAATGCTATATTTACTATTCAAGACATTACTCATCACTTTTTGAGAACGATGATTCTGAGAACTTAGGGGGCTGGCATACTTACCCAGTACTTACAGAATAAGAAAAGCCAACTGAAGCAAGTATAGCTTCTTTATGTGCTGCTCTACAAGATTAACAAGTAGTTCCTGAAGGAGGGATGATGCTGTTTGATAACTAGTATTGTAATGGCACATAGGAGGATGCAAAAGATGTAGTGTGATACTCTGGGCTTTTGGTTGGGCTGTAAATCTTGGTGCTTTTCTTTCAAAGCTGTTGCCTAAGCCATCTTTTTTTTTTTTTCTCCCCCATAAAAAAGAGGCAACCCAACTTAATGTTTTGTTGCAAATGCTTGGTAATGTCTCTTTCATTTGTCTCTAGTGAACTTAAAAATAGAAGATTATGCAGTGTGGTGAGACTATTAGTTGCAGCATTGTGAATTTTTTAATTGTCCATCCCAGTGTGCAGGAAATCAAGGGAAGGTGATCCTAGAGGAATGTAAAGACACTCTCAGAACATACAGGGATGGGGTTAGGAAAGCTGGGCTTGTTCAACCTGGAGAAGAGAAGGCTCTGGGGAGACCTTATAGAAGCCTTCCAGTACCTGAAGGGGGACTGTACAAGAAGGCTGGTGAGGGACTGTTTACTAGGACAAGTAGTGATAGGGCAAGGGGTAATGGACTTAAGCTGAAGGAGGGGAGATTTAGGTCAGATATTAGGAAGCAATTCTTTACTGTGAGAGTGGTGAGGCCCTGGCACAGGTTGCCCAGAGAAGCTGTGGCTGCCCCCTCCCTGGCAGTGTTCAAGGCCAGGTTGGATGGGGCTTTGGGCAGCCTGGTCTAGTGGAGGGTGTCCCTGCCCATGGCAGGGGAGTTGGAACCAGGTAGTCTTTAAGGTCCCTTCCAACCTGAACCATTCTATGATTCTAAGCCAAAACCCACTTGGATCTGAATTTGGTGAGGGATGTTAAAGGGCAACAAGAAGGGCTTCTACAGGTATATCAACAGCAAAATGAAGATGAAGGAAAATGTGTGCACAGTAGTGAATAAGGCAAGAAACCTCTTTCATAACATTCTCCTAGACAAGTTGATGAAGTATGGACTAAATAACTGGACAGTCAGGTTGACTGAAAACTGGCTGATGAGAATCAAACAGTTGTGATTAGCAGCACAAAGTCCATCTGGAGGCTGGTGACTAGTGGTGTGCCTGTCAGGGAATAGCAAGGGCCAATAACACAAAATCACAAAATGTCAGGGTTTGGATGGACCTCTGGAGAACATCTAGTCCAACCACCCTGCTAGAGCAGGATCACCTAGAACAGATTGCACAGGATCACATCCAGGCAAGTTTTTAATATCTCCAGAGAAGGAGACTCCACAACCTCCCTGGGCAGCCTGTGCCAGTGCCCCGTCACCCTCAGAGTACAGGACTGTAGGATAGGGGCCCCTCTAGCCAGGGACCAGTTCAACAGTACCCCAGAGGTCAAGGCTTGGCCAATTGTGTTTAACATCCTCATTATTGACCTGGATGAGACCAGCAGGCTGAGGGAGGGGATCCTGCCCCTCTACTCAGCACTAGTGATGCCACACCTGGAGTGCTGGGCTTCTCAGTACAAGAGAGACAAGCTCATACTGGAGCAAGGGCTGTGAAGACAATTAAGGGATTGGAGCATGTGTCAAATGAGGAGGGGCTGAGAGAGCTGGGCCTGTTCAGCCTGGAGATGTTGAGGAGCAGCAGGGCTGGCTGCTCCCTGTGGGATGGGGAGTTCTGTTCAACACAGCTGATGGGGCAGGGGTGTTGCCAGCCAAGGCCCAGTCCCACAGTACCCCAGTAAGGTGAGTGGTACAAATCCAGAGACCATGGCCAGGTTCAAACAAGAGTCCAGGTTGTCAAGCAGGTTCACGGTAGTGAGGCAGGTCTGAGGTGAAGCCAGGAAGCCAATCCACTAATGAATAAACGGGGTTTACGGCTGGGCACAGGAACAACTGTGGTGGAGACGAGTAGCTCAAGCAGGACGTGAACCTCCCTGGGCTGAGCTGAAATGGGGCTTCTGGAGTCATGGACAGAGTGTGTGGGGCGGCCCCTGAGAGGCTGCTCAGGGCCACTAAAGCTTGTGAGTGCCCTCAGGGACCTGATAGGTGAAGAGGGGAAGGTGTTTGTCTGTGGGTGAATCTTATCAATGTGTACAAATACCTGACCGGAGAGTGTGAAGAAGAAGGAGTCAAACTCTTTTCAGTGGTGTCCAGTGACAGGACAAGAACAAACTTTTTTTGTGAAGGTGGTCAAATGCTGAACACCTTGCCTCCATCCTTGGAGATATTCAAGACTCCACAAGACATGGCTGAGAAGCCTGCTTTAGTTGCTCTGCTCTGAGCAGGGGACTGGACTAGGTCTCCAGAGGTCCATTTCAGCTTCCACTGGTCTGTGATTTTTCTCAATTCTGTGATCTGTACTTGTTAATAACAAGCAGAATATAATTTTTCATGTGCAGCAGAACATACCGGGGTTAGAAAAAGTTGCTTCTGGAAGGTGGAGAAGGGAAATGCTTTCCAGGTTATTTCTGTTAAACAGGGAGAGCTCGGAGTCTGTCCCAGCTGCCTTTCTTCTCAGGCAAAACACAGCAAGTGAACAGGTCAGAGGCAGGTACGTGCTATCAAGCAGGGCATTTCTCCTCCTGCACTGATGCACACGGTGTTTTGTGCAACCAGTAGTGTTCTGTGCAACGCAGCTGTACGTGAGTGTGTCTGTGTGCAAAGTACAAACCCTTCTATCATGCAGGTACCTCGCATGCAGTCAGGGGAGTGATGTATGAAGAACAAAGTACAACAAAGAAACTATGATATGCAGTACAGTGATGGGGAATACTGCCCAACATATGGCTTCACCTCGAGTACTGCGTCCAGTTTTGGGCCCCTCAATATAAGAAGGATATTGAGCTGCTGGAGCGTGTCCAGAGAAGGGCAACAAAACTGGTGAAGGGACTGGAAAAGAAATCTTATGGGGAGTGAGTGAGGGAACTGGGGCTGTTTAGCCTGGAGAAGAGGAGGCTGAGGGGAGACCTGATCGCTCTGTACAACTATGGGAAAGGAGGTTGTAGTGAGGAGGGTGTCGGTCTCTTCTCCCAAGTAGCAGGCGACAGGATGAGAGGGAATGGCCTCAAGTTGCATCAGGGCAGGTTCAGATTGGATATTAGGAAGAACTTCTTCACGGAAAGAGTAGTGAGGCATTGGAACAGGTTCCCCAGAGAGGTGGTTGAGTCGTCGTCCCTGGAGATCTTCAAAAAACGCATAGATGTGGCGCTTCAGGACATGGTCTAGTAGACATGGTGGTGTTAGGTTGACGGTTGGACTTGATGATCTCAGAGGTCCCTTCCAACCTTAGTGATTCTATGATTCTGTGGCCGGGCTGGACAGGAGTAGAGCCTGTACGTGATTGTGCAAGACTTCCAGCTGATCATGCGTCGACTGCCAGTGTGCTAGTTGTGCTCTGAACTGCCCTGTCAGGGTACTGCTCTCTGGAGAGCAGAATGGCGTGCTCTGAGCCGCATCCTTCTTTTAGACCCTTTCATTTGCACACTTACAGTCATGTTCTGTGGTGTATGTCACTGTGTATTGCATAGAGATGACCATTTGTCAGGGAGAACACCCAGCTACAGGGTGGGCTGGGCTCTGGGACCAGTCCAGCTGCTCTTCTGATTTGTGTGGAATCGATACTAGCCAGGAACAAGAACACCAGGCTTTTGATGTTTTTTCACTACAACCTGGAGGTTTATTTTTCGCTTACCACAGTGTTCACAATATCACGAAATGCAACTCCCTGGCATTTTAGCAGATTTGGGTTTTGATAACACTCCGTAGCTAAGAGTTCCAAGGACTGCATTTCTTATTTTGAAGGAAAGGACAGTGGATTAGCCTTTTAAATGTGCAGCTGTATTTTTCTGAACTGTTTGTTTCTGCTGAGATGTTTGGACTTATTAGGTGATTTTTTTCCCCATTGCTAGTGTTAACAACAGCATCTGTTGAGATGTATAGAACGAGACCTGTGGATGTCAATTCTATTTCGCTTTGTCTGATCCTAGTTGTATGATTGTGTTAATTGTCTTTGGCTATCTCAGCAGTGAATCCAGGTTAGGATAATAACCAAACTCTTTGCCTAGGTCACAGATGAGTGCTTGAACTTAGAAGGTATTTGCCATGCGTCTGTTTCCATCAGTGTTGTGTGTAATAAGAGGCTTCTATCTCCCTGTAAAACATGACTGATGATGACATCCAACTGGCCTAATTACCGAGGGTGTTTTATATTACAGGCTTGACTGAATTATTTTAATTTTTACAGATGCTAGAAGTTTAGATCTTTGATTAAATGATTAATTAGAAGCACCAGTTACAGTGTCCCAGAAAGAGTTTTGAACTGGAACATTGCCTTGATGATACACAGACACAGATTCACTCAAAGGTTCATTTTTCTTGTGGCGTGCTTCTAGGAGTATTGTTGCTGAGTTCCCAGACTTTGGTAAGGTTTCATGCATTTAGAAATTATGAAGACAGAACTGTATAACATGATCAACTAGCCTGGCCTCCTGAACAACATGAATCATAAAATAACCCCAGCAATTTTATTTAAACCAATGCCTACTTTTCAGAAAAGGGTGCTAGTCTGTGTTAAAAATTGACAGCTAAGAACAGTCTACTACAACTCTTCCTGAACTGTTCCAGTAACAGTTAAAAATTTGCACCTCCCTTCTCATCTGAATTTGCTGAAAGCTGGTTACCAGCCAGGCAATATGTATTCTTACGGCCACACTAAATTCAAGAGTCCGGCATCAATGCATTGGTGTTTTGTTTGTTTGTGGGATTTTTTTTTTTATTTTTTATTTAATCTGCATGCTTAGGGTTGATATCATGTAGCGATCTAAAAATAAACATTTAACCTAAGTTAGGAATTTGGCCTCCCTCAAAGGTGAAAGATGGGCTTTACTTGGAAGTGATTCATTCCATTTCTCTGAGGGTGGTTTGACTGTGGAGAGGCACATCCCTTTCCAGTTACTGCATAGGGAACCTGTTTTCATGTCTACATCCTAGCACTAAATTAAGCCTTTTGGTCACAAAATTACTCTTGAGCATTATTTCAGCAGATTATCCTCTATGACCCTGTAGTCTTTTTCAGAGATGTGGCTTTTCAAGATATCTTCTCTATTCTCTAGGCTGTTTTTCTATTGTCTTAGCATAGCTTTCACTCTTTGTTCTTACTTGTGTATTTTCTTATAGTGATATTAAAGCAGATAGTATTTGACTACACCAAAGTTTGTATCTATGACTGTCCTTTTCAGTATTTAACATTTCTCCAACATTTACTCTATCTGTAGTCTTTATCCAATATTACTTTACATTTTTTTCTAAGCAGTGGTGAAAAAATGTTAATTAGTGTAAGACCAAGAATTGATTCTTGTGTGACCCCGTTAGGACTGCTGTGGCATTAATCTGCAGGTGATCTATCTGCTGGCTCAGTGACATTTATGATAAGTGCTGAAGAGCTGGCTGTTTGTTCATGACAGCTAGTTAAAAATGCATCCCAGTGATCAAATATTTATAACAAGCTGAAGACTGTCAAACTTCATTTTAGAACAAGATTTTCATATTCCTAGCAAAGGGAACCTCTAAGTTATGGTCTTAAGTCAACCTCTACGTGAAGGTTTTAAAGTCAGCCTAAGAGTCACAGCCCCATTCCTTTGCTGGGAATAAGCATTTCACTTAAGAAGCCATGCAAGTTTTCTTCAGAGGAAGAGTCATTGTTTAGGAGGACAAGGCATAGGGGTTCACAGGTCTTCTGAACACTTCTGTAGTCAGCGCGGCTGCTGGATACTCTGCTCCAGCCCATGCTGCAACATTCTCCTTCCCTCGTCTCCATCTTAGCATGGTAGAAATACTAGGAAAAGCGCTGGGTGTAGGCTTATGGGAGAGCAGACCTGTACCAGCCAGTGAGAAAGGTGGGTGTGGGGATGTCTGAACTGTACTTTATTTTTCCAGAGCACCATATTTACATGAGCTCCTAAATAAAACCATAGAATCATAGAACCATAGAATATCCTGAGCTGGAAGGAACCCATAAGGATCATTGAGTCCAACCCCTGGCTCCACACAGGACCAGCCCAATCAAAGCAGATGACTGAGAGCATCATCCAGACGCTTCTTGAACTCGGCCAAGCTCGGTGCGGTGACCACTGCCCTGGGGAGCCTGTTCCAGTGCCCCACCACCCTCTCGGTGAAGAACCTTTTCCTGACCTCCAACCTAACCCTCCCCTGTCGCAGCTTCATGCCATTCCCTCGGGTTCTATCGCTGGTCACCAGAGGGAGGAGATCAGTGCCTGCCCCTTCACTGCCCCTAGTGAGGAAGCTGTAGGTCGCCATGAGATCTCCCCTCAGTCTCCTCCAGGCTGAAGAAACCAAGGGACTTCAGCCTCTCCTCATACGTCTTGTCTTCCCCTCTAGGTGCTTCACCATCTTAGATTAAAACTTGGATTTAAGGCAAGACCACACTGGCATAACTTCAGAGCACTGCAGACTCTGATCCTCTGTTTTCAATAACCTAAGTTCCCAAACACCTTTGAAATTTCCTCATATGTTGTATTATGGAAAATATTTTTCAGCCAATTTACAAACTGCTAGTTTTACAGTAGAATTTTCCCAAGTAAAATCAGACAAAAAAAAGAGATGAAGAGAAAAAGAAGACCCCTCCTACAGTCAGAGGACAGAGTGGTGATTGCTGACAGAGGGAGATTTCTTTCATTTCTTAAAAGAAAATCTGCTCACTGCTCAGGCTTCTAACTCAAGTGCAGAGTTCATAATTTTTCATACCTTAATTCATCTAAAATTTTTTGCATCCTCTCAAATGAACTCTAAAATCTGATTTTTTTAGTGAGATGTCCCTGTAACTGGAGGTGTTCTCTGAGGTGCACGGTCTCATAGGTTAAGCTGCAGAGCTCCTTTCTCTGCTGTGTGCCTACAAACCTACACAGATGTGCATGTTCTTGATGCCACCTTACCCTGTGAATTCAGGTGTGGGACTGTAAGAGCTGCCTGTGCATTTTATACAACTCTTCAGTATGAAATGAGCTTGAAAGCAAATGTGCGTGTGCGATCAGCCCATAACTTTGCAGATCTGGCTTCTGTATACGTTTCCAGCGAGCAGTGTAAAGGTGTACACTGTGTGCAAAATTGTTCTTATTTTCCTTCTCATGAAGGAAGCTGTGACAGGGGAGGTTTAGGTTGGAGATCAGGAAAGGGTTCTTCACTGAGAGGGTGGTCAGGCCCTGGAACAGGCTCCCCAGGGAAGTGGTCAGCTCACCGAGCTTGGCTGAGTTCAAGAACCATCTGGACAACGCTCTCAGTCATCTGCTCTGATTGGGCTGGTCCTGTGTGGAGCCAGGAGCTGGACTCGATGGTCCTTATGGGTCCCTTCCAACTCGGGATATTCTATCGTTCTATGATTCTATGATACCTCATTACTTTTTATTTTCAGATTAACCTTTTTTGTTGGGATATGGTAACTATGCTTTGGTTTATATATATGCATTTCTGTAACCTAGGCAATGAACCTAATCTGGTTGCTCGCAGTTTCCCATTCTCATGAAAATTTCTTTAGAATCTCTTCTGAGATATTCTCCTAAGAACACTGAAAAACTCTACATGTGATAATAGGCATGAGAAAGAAAACTCTTTTTAGATTTGGCAAAATCTGTACGTATTTAATTCATAATTGCCATATCCCTGCCTGTGACTGTGATTATTGCTATTATTATGTGGTGGTGTTTTGAACTATGTTGACATACTGTCTGTCATACTGGCAGTCCCAGATAAAGGCTGGGACAGTGCATTGTGCTAGGCATTGTGCCCTGACAAAAAGTCTGACTCTCTTCTCCCAGAAAAGTTGAATAGCTGAGCTGACAAATAAACAGCAACTTGGGAAGCCCTAGAAAATAGATTTAACTAGCATCACTATGCAAGAAAGTACCTTATTCCTACACTTTCACTCCAAGATATTCGCGCTGTTCTGAGATTTGCTTTTGCATTTCAGGATTAGGGAGCCGAGTGTAAAGGGACTGTGATCTCTGCGCCTGTAATGAGGCCTGGTTGGATAGTGCTGGGGAACTAAGCGTGTTCAGCTCTTCCATCTTTTGAAAGGTTCAAATGGCAGGAGACCTCTTCCTCTTCAGAGAAGTTGCTTCCACTGTTTTCTGATACCCTGGTGGATAAAGGAGTGTGTGGTCACAAAAAGCAAAGTATCACAGTTTGGCTGGCTATTTGACCAGGTCATGTGGAGAGCTTTGAAAAAGCAGCTTTCATCTTCTACTGCTCAGGATTTTTTCAAATAAGAAAAAGAAGGAAGCAGATGTAATGGAAGCATAAATGTGCTGCTTCATTTTATGCCTTACAAAGAATACTTTTACCTGGCTATACAACAGAGTTATCAGTATTTGCTCTAGCAATGTGGTTTCAGTTCAAAATGCAAAGGGTTTCTCTAGATAAAGTGCCAATGTTGTGTATCTTTTCTCTCCTTTTATTTTTTTCCTAATGTAACTGGCAAATGAATAATGGCAAAGGATCTGAAAATGATAACTGAAACAACTCCTAAATAAATGCAAATTAAATAATACAAATATTGGAGGGCAACTCCTCTTTTCTCTTCTGTAGTATGAAGATATTCAAAAGACTACAGACCTATTTCATTTTGTGTCATTCCTCAGCAGAGTTTTCAAACACACCAGTTTTAATATGAAGAGAGAGTTGCTAGAGCTAGTAGGGATGTGCTCAGTGATTGCTTCGTGGTGCTGTGCTTCTTTGCATGTCACTTATCCCCTGCTTTCTCTTTCCTGCCTTAATTTTGCAAGCAAGTAGAATACTGAAATACTCAGGACTCCTCCTGCCCTTGGCAGGGGTGGAAGGAGTAAAGGGTTGTATCACTCTATGTACTTGTGCCAATGACAGGCAAAGCTGAGTTGGTTGCTGGCAGATTGCACTGACAGAGTTGCAGAATGAGAGAGACGTTTTAAACACAAGGATTTCTTTGAGGAGAATGGGCATTTTTGGTTTGCCAACGTGGATGGTGTCCATTTAGTTTTTACTACATATTCTAATAC
Source organism: Psophia crepitans (assembly GCA_013399095.1). Taxonomy (NCBI): domain Eukaryota; kingdom Metazoa; phylum Chordata; class Aves; order Gruiformes; family Psophiidae; genus Psophia; species Psophia crepitans. The sequence continues at coordinate 62,694 of VWZZ01004722.1, forward strand.
ACTGAATTAGAGTCGGTGGCAGTAAACTAAGAAATCTGTATTGCATCTGTTTTGATCGAGCTCCACAAGCTGACTGACTGTATTGACTGAAGGGAAAATGCTGAGAGAGTCTTAGGGCAAATTTCCATGTCCCTGCTCATAGTCACTCTGTGCCAGATAGAGGCAAGTTTGTGCAGCTCAAGAGTTGTTCAGTGTTCAGCGACTTTTCAGGACTGTAAAGATGATGTTAGGTTTGCTCTGATTTTCAAAGCTCTGTAGACCTGTCGCAGCAGTTGGGAGGCAGCTAACCATAACTGCGTACAGAACAGTGTAGATGAGAAGGTTCAGCTGCAGCTGTGGAGGTTCATGAAGCTGCATACCCTTTGCCTTAGCCTGCTCTGTGAGGAGGGATAAGGGCTGTTACAGGGGCTCTGTGCACCCATAAATCCCTTTATATGTCACGAATTCCTCCTGTGGTTGCCTATATTGATTGTTGGATCATATACCCCCACACCAGGCTTGAAATAAACCTAAGTGGCTTGAAAAACCTTGGTATGTTTTGCTTAGGGCTTCTTTATTAATTGCTGAGAGATTTACCATAGCTTTGGATCAGGCAGAGCAAATTTGAGTTCATTTTATAGCTTTCCTGCTCAGTGGGGTATGATGCTATGGTTTCTGTCTTGTGTTATTCTCAGAGAAGATTTCAGGTCTTTTTATGCATGAGAAGCACTGAGCATCACAGGTGATGTTAGGACTGCACATTTGGCTTGCATTTTAGGGCTGGCAAGAGAAGGATTACACCATCTGGTCTTGAGAAGTGCTTAGCATCTCCAGCAAGACATTGGATAAACTCCAGTGAAGGTCATTGGAGAACTGGTGCTGCTGAACATCGCAACAGAATTGCCCATTGCATTTCACCCAGTACGCATATAATACAAACGTTATCTGTGGTCTTATCTGGACTGTGGAAACTTCTCAGCACTGCCAGAACACACATGCAGCCCCATGTGTGCTGGCTACAGTGCATGCTAGAATAGTCAGGTCAAACCCAGTTTTACCTCCTAGTCTTTCAGAGGTCGACAGAGATTATACAACATAACGATGTATGCCCCAGTTGCTGGTCTTATTATCCCCAGTCCTGTTGAAATATTTCATTAGTACTTGAGCAGTTTAGCAAACTTCCCATTGTACTATATGCAATTTTTTCTTATTCTTTTCTCCTGCAGATGGGAAACTTGGTTCAAGGTTATTAAAACCTTAATGCTGTCTGGTAAGCATTACTGATCAGAGAGTACAAAAGCCGTCTTATGTTTCTTACTTTACTTTTGTCTTTTTTTAACTCATAATCATTAGAGTGAACTGAATATAATTTTTAAAGTTATATGGAAGAAAAATTATCTGAACCTCCAAATTTTCCTTCACAATGAACTCTTAAAACCAATCCTAGAATATGAGGGGCAGATTTTTTTGCTACAATTGAGAAAACAGCAGAGGTGGCTTTTAGTGACACTACAGTACACTTTGTGGTATGCTGTGGCATAGGAAAAGGATCAACAAGTGGTGAATTATATTAAAAGGTGATCTAATACAGAGATTTTTGAACAGATTTTGTACATGAAGGTGGCTGAATCACTCACTCGCCCTGTCTAACATTTGTTAGTATGTCAAAACAAGCAACATGCAGACAGTTTTAATAGTCTCCAGTCACAGAAATAATATGAAGATTCACTTGCAGGAGCCTGGGTTGCTATTTTTGTTTCTGCCACATGTTTATTTGAGCTTAATTTCCCTTTTTCCTTTTTGCTTTGATGAATTTCCTTTCATTAGCATCAATAAAATGTTTAATGTTGAAAACTGGATCAGAAGAATAGACTAGTACAAGGCTTGAGAGAAAAGACAGAAAGAGTAGTCACTGTAAATTGTGAAATGTACCTCTGAAAAAACCCTCAATAATTTATTATTTATAGCAGGATATACTGCTTAATATGTGACATTCTTTGTTCAGTATGAGTATTGCCTCAGTACCCTAACAGGCTGTTCTGGGGCGCTGTGATTTTGCAGATGTCATCTGTTAGCTGAGGTGATCTTAACCTGTAGTGATCAGAAACTGTCTCATGGTGTTCTTCACAAGAGAACAGATCATACCAGTTCCAGCTGGGCCTAATCCACTTACCCAAATCATCCTGCTAATTGAATTGTGCATGTTCTTCATGACTTTCTGCTATAAAATTTTGTTGCTAAACACCATCATTTCACTGGTGAATAATACAAGCTCTGTGGACGCTTTGTAATTCGTGCAGAGCAGAATAGAGAGTAGTGCCTAGTCATTACATAGCCACAACTATTGCTATCCTGACTACCAAAAGAGATAAAAGAGAAAAACAGATTTTTCATTTTATGTCAAACCTAGAAAAATACTTTTTGCTCTCTGTAGTTTTTATTTTCTTGCCAGAGGAAACTTTTTCATATAACTCCTATCGTCTGCAAAGTTGCAGGGTACACAAGAAGTTGCAGCTCAGCATTTCAGAACCTCATTATATATGGAGAGATGCTGAGCTCGGCAGGGTGAATAGAAGGCATTTAGGTAATCAAGCAGAAATATAGTTTAACTGTCCTTTAGTTATTTTATCCGTGGGTGGTATCAGCAAGAATCTGGTGCAAGGAGAAGTTTGCAGTGCTAACTGATTTGAAAAGGATTTTTTTCAAAGTGAATATACATAGTGGTATAATTAATGGTAATACAGAGGAGGAAGCTGCTCCTCTGAAAGTTTAACACGTTGTCAATTTGCCAATTCAAAAAGAAAAAACTCCACTCTGCAATTCGATAACTGATGAGTGACCCTGGGGAAAATAATTTTTGTTTGCAGGCTGGGTTCCAAAGTTGTAGGCTTTATATTTAAAGGGTAAAGTGATTAAATTAACCACTTTTTATGTCTTTCCTGGATTCCTTTAGAAGCCTGTGATTCACAGCTGTCCAGCTATCACAGCTAATGATCTTTGATTGGTTTTATTGTTTTGTCTACTGAGAGCATTCAAAGTTTCTGCAAGAAGCATAAAAATTTTAATTCTGGTTCTCAGTGGACCCATTTGTGAATTTTAGTTCTGATTCTGAATCTGAGGTAGTTTTTCTTAATTCTTGCATAACTCTATAGCAAATTTGAGCAAAAAACGTCTTGAGAAATGATCTCTTGTGGTTGCTCAGATGTATATGTGAGTCATTTCCATGGTGTTGACTTTTCCTTTGGAGTGATTAGTCCACAAACTTAGTATTTCTTGTGGGGTCATCTGCAGAAGAAAGAGAACAATTGGTACGAGCAGGTGAAGAGCGCGCAGGATGGTTATGTACAGCATACTTGCCCACTGTACTCTGTTCCTTGAGGCTTATGAACATATTTTAATTCCCGCTGTATGGAACTGGATGGCTTTTAGATACAGCTGAATTCTCCCCTGGCTAGTGCAGGGAAATGCATGTTTCTCAGCAGCACAAAGGATCCCTCTGCCAGAGAATAGTCTCAGAGGGAGATGGTGCCCTGCCTCAGGGCCTACATTTTACCTGGGGAACATAAAAACTGGGAACAGCTGCAAATGGGATGTCGTGCACTAATATACTGTTTCGCTTGCTTTCCTCTCTCCAGCTGTTTTCTTGACGATCTGTATCGAGTATTGACAGTGGGATGGTTGCAGTTGTTTTCCACTGCTGCTGCTTGCCCACTAACAAAATTTCTGCTGTTGGGAGTGATGAGCTTTTTGCTGTATATGCTAGTGGACTTCTATCCCAGTGCATCCTGCTCTAAAAGCAAGAGTTTTTTTTCTACTCAGTGTGGCTACATAGCAGCTGAGAAGACACCAAAGAAGCTTGCTCATATGGTGGTGCATGCATGTGTTTATGTGGTGCTATTCTTAAGCTAATATGCTTTGCTTCTCTCTAGGACGTTGTAGTCCAAGCAGTTTTAAATTGTGTTTATTTGAGTAAGTTCTGGAAACAGGACAAACCTAGCAACGAGATCTATGTGTGAGTTTGTCTGCACAGACTTTGTCTACAGTGTACAGCTACAGAGCTGTGATGGTAGTACCTGCAAGCTTGAAGCCTGTGGGTGGGACACAGGGAAAGGTGTGCTTGCAGGTATACACACCAGTCATCTGATGGGATCTCAGTGACACTGTTTTATGTGGCTTGCCTACCACCAAGGCTAAGGCCACATGTCTGGTTAGACACACTTTTAAGTGCCTTGGCCCCATTAGGGCTAATATCAAATGGGCAAGCTGGGTTACATCACTTGCCTCTGCTTTCCCAATTGTGAGTTACCACTTGGGACACCTGCTTTTTTACCTCCCTTGCATGTGTTAGACATTCATTATGCACTACTCTCAAAAAGCATTGAATAAAAAAGGTAACAGACTGATTAAGCCAATACTTGTATAACATTGCTGTGTCATTTTTGGGCAGCTGTGTCTCCCCTCTGTATCTGTGAGGGAGGATACTCAATGATTACAAGAAACTAATTCCTTTATACTTGCATTTGACTTGCTGTGTTTTAAAAGAGTGACTGAATTATGTACCTTTTAGTGAACTACTCAGTGCATCTCATTGTGGTGTTGTTGCAGCAATCACTGAAAAGAAGAGGGAGCAAAGACCTACCAAAATCAGAAAAAAAGTCACAGCAGACACCAACAGAGGTAGGTTGGAATAACAGTAGCCTGGATTCTCATGTGGAGGCTTCAGGGACACTATGGAAATGATGTACGTGGTTTGTAGATTTGCACTTTGCTTGCTTGTTTGCTTTGTTCTTTGTTTGCCTATATGCTGCGAAAGGGAGAGCTCTTACCCCAGATCTGCAGTCAGACAACACAATGTCAAGGACTACCTCAATAAACTGCTGGTGCTGCAACAGAACCCACCAGCTTTCATGTGCTCTATGTTTTAGGCAAAATAAGTAAATGGGAGCATCAGTGAAACAAGATTATAGGTCCTTTGTGTGCTGACTTCTACAAGCCCTCCCACCCCCACAATGTATTTGCTGGGGACTGTGAAAACTTTAGTTGCAAGTAAAATAGTCTTTTCCCCTCTTTTAAGTTTAAGTATTTATTTCCCTCTCTTTAATTTATTGATCAGTGAAGAAAAGAATTGCAGGAAAATCTCTTAGCATCTAAACCTATGTACCTGTGATTGTTATTCTTATAAATTAAGACCATCCACTGGAGGTGTCTTGTTTTGTATTAAGTTTCTTCAAATACTTCTTTTTCTTCTTTCTAAGGAGGACAATGAAGACCTGAAATGCCAGCTACAGTTTGTCAAAGAAGAGGCAGCCTTGATGAGGAAGAAAATGGCTAAGATCGATAAAGAGAAAGACAGATTTGAACATGAGCTGCAAAAATATAGATCGTTTTATGGGGATTTGGACAGTCCCTTGCCAAAAGGTGAAGCAGGTGGGCCACCTACCACAAGAGAAGCTGAGCTCAAGCTTCGATTGAGACTTGTGGAGGAGGAAGCTAACATTCTTGGGAGGAAAATAGTGGAACTAGAAGTAGAAAACAGAGGACTGAAAGCAGAGCTTGATGATTTAAGAGGAGATGATTTCTCAGGGACCACTAACCCACTCCTGGGAGAGCAGAGTGAATCCCTGTCAGAATTACGACAGCATTTGCAGCTAGTAGAAGATGAAACAGAATTGCTGAGGAGAAATTTAGCTGATGTGGAAGAACAAAACAAGCGCATAACAGCTGAGCTGAACAAATACAAGTACAAGTCTGGGGCTCATGAGAGCTCTAGGCATCATGACAATGCCAAGACAGAAGCATTACAGGAGGAGCTAAAAGCTGCACGAATGCAGATCAACGAGCTCAGTGGCAAAGTCATGCAACTCCAGTATGAGAACAGAGTCTTAATGTCCAACATGCAACGCTATGACTTGGCCTCCCATCTTGGGATCCGTGGCAGCCCCAGAGACAGTGACGCGGAAAGTGATGCAGGAAAAAAAGAGAGCGATGATGACTCCCGCCCACCTCACCGCAAAAGGGAAGGCCCCATCGGTGGGGAAAGTGACTCTGAAGAGGTACGCAACATCAGGTGCCTGACACCCACGAGGTCTTTTTATCCGACACCATCCGGGTGGCAGAAAAGCTTCACTGACCGGCAGCAGATGAAGGACATTCGCTCTGAAGCTGAGCGGCTGGGCAAGACAATAGATCGCTTAATTTCTGACACGAGCACCATCATAACAGAGGCGAGAATTTATGTAGCTAATGGGGACCTCTTTGGACTGATGGATGAGGAAGATGATGGCAGCAGAATACGTGAGCATGAGCTTCTTTACCGGATCAACGCACAGATGAAGGCCTTCAGGAAAGAGCTCCAGGCTTTCATTGACAGACTTGAAGTTCCAAAGTCTTCGGATGATCGAAGTGCAGATGAACCTTTGTCAGTGAGTCAGGTAGACTTTTACTTATTACAGCCTACAGGTAAAAAGGCTCTGCCAAACGAATTAAGCCTCAAATTTGGTGTGTGACACATGAAAATTTTTTATTCTAGACAATGGACAAAAATCACTATTTCTTAAATTAATTTAAATCCTCATTTGGCCATATGAAACCTTGTTCTACAAATGGAGTTGTTTGTGAACAGTGAATAAGTCTGATCTCCTGGAAATTAAAAGAATGATGCTCTAGGAGGTGGAAGAGTTTACTCCTTTCTGGCTTTGCAACTGCATTTGCCAGAGTTGTGCCTTCATTGCCAGTAAAGGCGATGGCATTTTTGGCATATAAATGACCATGATCGTTTTCCTAGTGGTTGCGTTGCTGTTAAATAAATAAAAAGGAATATCATTAATTTTAAACAGGAGGAAACATAACATTGCCAAAATTATAAAGAATATGACAAACCACAGAGAAAAATGAACCATGCAAACCTACTTTACAGAGTCACAGAGCCACACTGTAGTGTGAATATTAGAATTGCTGTAACTGATTGTATCTTCTTGAAGGCCTATGGGTCACTGCTTACACGCAGCAGTGAGTAGCATCTTTTGTGTAGTTCACTTTTATGCAGAATTGTTCCAGAGAGGTTTCAGAGAGCAAATTCCTTGCTGACTCAAGATCTTTTGCCATGAAAAATGAAAATTACCTACCCTTATCTTATCATGCAATCCTATAGTTGGCAAATCTTGTTATTGCTCATGGTATTACCCAATGTTTTAATAAGTCTCTTGCTGTGCTAATTTACTTTGTGCTGTCCTGCTAGTCAAAGTAGTTGCCAGGTGAAGCTGAAAGCTATTATTTCTTATTCCTATGCTGACTAATTAGTCTTTTGTTTCCTTGTATCAGAAAGTCACAGACGCAGTGAGTTTAAAGCTAATCAATTACTATTCACGTATTGCATGAAATCAAAGAGAAAAGGCATTTAGCATGCTCACATTCTGATCTATCAATAGCCCTGAGCTTGTAGAGCTCCCATTAGCTTAAAGGCAGAGCACTGCATGGGCTTATGCAAATTTAAAGCAAACTAATTAGTGTTTTCTCTAAAAAAAATAACAGCAATCATTAAATTGGACATTTCAGGGCTTGACCATGCAGAACTCCTACTGAAGTCAATGGGAGATGGGCACTCTGTCCCTCCACAAGCGTAGTCTGATTCACTATTTATTTTGTTGAAACTTTGGACTTGCTATTCCATTAATTGACTGTTCTCTTTGTCTTTGTATTTACTTTCCCAGATGTTCCAGCCTATCATTTTACTTATTCTCATCCTTGTATTATTTTCATCCCTTTCATACACAACAATATTTAAACTTGTCTTCCTTTTTACACTGTTTTTTGTACTGTAAGCCATTCATCATTTACTGTTCATTGTAGTATTATTTTCAGTTTATTTTGTCCACCCTCCAAGATAAGAAGTGCAAGAGACATAGTTTCTGTAATAGCCACTGCTGTAAAAACACTGAAGACTACTTGTTTGCCAGAACCAAAACAAAACCAAAAAAACTGCAAAAAAATCACCCAGCTGAATAGGAAACCCACTCACCACGGTGTTCCAGGTAAGCAAACAGAAAATGACATTTTTCACTTCATCTGATTTTATCATTTTTGAATAAAAATTTCCTGAGTGGCTGGAACCAATTTAATATTCATTAATTTGCACCAAATCAGAAGCAAAGCAGAAATATGCAGAGTGGGTGTGAGGAGTCTGTTCCTTTCCTCTTCCCACTCCCAGAAAAAGAATTTGAATTCTAGCCACATACGAATACTAAAACCACATTCAATGTCTGTTCTGCAATTGTATGTCACAACTTGTATATATTTTGCATGACTGTGATGGTAATGTTTTTCAGCACTGTATTATGTGGACTAGGTACCATGGAGGGGACAAAATCAGAATGATTGGTATGTAGAGCACTATACCTGCAAACGTGGCAAAGAGCCGGAGACCCTGAGGATGAGATGCAGGAGGAGGAGGTATCAGAGTAGGCGAGGAGTCTTCTGAGGGATGTAGGCTGGCTGCATTCTCTCTGTGCTCTAGAAAAATGGCCGCACTACAGTCTGACTTGAACTGTAGAGAGTGATACTAGTCACCTTGTCTAATGTCGAATATCTTTACCTAATGACCTAGTTTATCAGATAACATTTTCCAGTCGTAGGCACCAAGGCCCTGGATTTTCTCTCCATGTTTCAGAATGAGTTTCAAATGAACATGGTAACTCTTGGCTTGCTGAGTGAACCCCATCTAAACATGCTGCTGGCAGTGAGTGACCATAGGTGAGGGAAGCTTGTGTACATAGGTGTGCATCAACTCTTGATCTTTCTATCACACTGAACATAGGCAGTTCCTTCAAACAGTAGATCCCTCACTATGAAAACCTCATCTGAAATGACCAATGGAGGTCGTCTCTGTTTTGTTCGACCTATGTTGAAACCACTGAGTCCCACAAATGTGAATTCTCCAAAGGTGATCTTTTACAAGTAAGTGTATTAATGAAATCTTTTTGTGCAGATGCCACAATAAATAACCTAGTAATAAATAGTGGTAATAAATAAAGCAGCTGGTTTTCTAGCTAGCAATAAAAATTCCCTTTGATTTATCATGCTAGCACTCTGTTCACTTAACCCATTCCCCAGTGAGAACCGTTCATCTCCGTGCTTGGGTTGTACTCTGCTACCTTAAACAGCAGAGAGATACTGTATTGAGAGAAACTCCTCAGAGGGAAGCAGAGGATGGGCAATAGAATTTATTTTATGATAATGAAAAAAATAGTAAACTCTCAATATTCAGTATTAAACAAAGCTTGTATTTTTCTCCTTGTTTGTCTAGCTTTCCCTCAGCATATTCTGCAGGTGTGGTAACCTTGATCAGTTAAATCACTTAACCTTGATTTAATCCAAATACTTATTCCGACCAGGGGATGTTGTCATCATTACTTATTTTGTATTTACAAGATATGTCTAAATGAAATGATAATCAATATATATATGTGACATTAATAGATAGCCTTGCCTGGTATCCTGATTAAAAAGAAAGTCAGGCCCAAAATAATTTTAAGAAATTTCTAAGTTGCTCTAGTTTAGAGCAACTAACTTGCTTTAGTCTAAGTTGCTCTTAGTTGCTCTGTTGCCTGAAAGTTACATGCCACATATTAGAAACTATTATGGTAAGATATGGCCAAGTTTATCATGCCTTCACAATGAATTTCTGTAACTGTAAAGATAGTTCTCAAGTCATTAGGAGATGGCTCTTTTGTTGCTTTTCTCTCAGCAACTGCTGTAAGAAATTTTTGAGCAACTGCTTGAGAATTTTTCTTCTGCCATGGATTTGCGATTTGGACATTAAAAGTACAATAATTTGAAGCTTAAACTTGTCATATCAAGTCTTAGCACGCAACTGACTTTTTGAGCTTCTTTCTGTTTTAGTGTCTCCCTTGGGGGAAGAAAAGATCTTTTCGGTTTTCTTAAATGTTACTGGGTCAATCCATACAAGAGAAAAAATTATACTTCAATCTGATCTGAAGTTCTGGTTTAACCCACACTTGTTTATACCTATCACAGCCTTGTATGCAGTAAAGGTGAGTGGAGAGGTTTTGATTTACACCAAGGGTATCAGTAACAGTACAACTGTAAGCTAATAGGAAAGTTTAATATACTGAATTCATACATTGAATACATCTTGGAAGTAATTGGGAAAGATTTGATTCCTTCTCAGAAGTCAGAAAAGATGAGGATAAACCTCTTGAGACAAAAGGTGGAGATAACCTCTATACATGACTGGCAATTATAACTCCATTGATTTCTCACAGTGTTTTTTCTTGCATATTGCTGGAGCTTTCCTCATCCTAATTCTGTCAGGCATCAAGAAAACAAATCAAAGCTGAGACCTTTTGGGACATTTAGGGAGCTATTGCACAGGTTACAATCTGAAATTAAAGCATACCAAAGCACCCAAAATCATTTTAGAAGCTCCCCAAGTCTCTGAATCTGCGATGAGCAAGGAGAGCAGTGAGGACCTCTGCAAACCTCAGTACAGAGAAATCTCAATGAGAAATGAGATGTGTTTTTCATGTCCTTCTGCGCTCAGCTTGAAGGGAGTGATTGCAGCTGCTTATCTGCTTTGCATCAGATATTGTGGAGAAGTTCACAGCCCTCCATTTTACACTATTTTAAAACCTGCTGAGAAAGCTAACAAAATCAGTATGGACATCTCCATAGCCAGAAGATAACATCTAGCCAAAAATACAAGTGTTCAGTCTTGCTAAATTGAAATGACTTGGTCTCACAAAGAAATGCAGTAATTATACTTGCCAAAAAAGGAAGCAGATTGTCCCCTTTCTGTTACTGGTCTGGTGGGCAAATTCGACCTCACAGGTGAGTGAGTAAATCCAGCAGAACACGTCCACATCCTCTAGCAGGAGGTCATGGGAATCGGGCAGGGCAGAGCCAGACAGAACACGAGATTCACGAGATTCTGTCTGCCACGTAGCTTGTAATTCTGAAGAGTGATAATAAGAAGGAGATAAGATTTTGGGTTTATGTGGTGACAGGCTGGATATGCCAGGTTACCTATCAGTTCAAATCTCAGTTATACTGATAGCAGATTCACAGTTCCCATTTTGGAATATTCTGGCAAAATATTAATATTCTGGCAAAAATGTTATTGAATTTGAACCCTGAGATTGCCTTTGTTTTACATTTCTCTGGAAGATTAAAATTCTGGTTTTTGTGTTCCCAGGGAATCCATTCCATGTTCTTTCAGAAAGAAGAGCTCTTGCATCTATAGACCTGGTTCTGACATTTTTACGCTTGTGTAAATCACCAGTAACTTCACTGAATTTTTATCTCATTTAGAAAATAAATGCATTTTGTCCTTTAATGCAACCAGTTAAATTCAATTAAATTTGTTTCCTATTTAGAGTCACTCTGAATACTGTGGCAAAATACCTCTACAAATATTTCTTTAGTGCTACTGAAAAATTCCCATGATACTAGAATGGTCATCTTCTCCAGGACCAGAGATATTTCTTTCAGCCAAAAATATCCATGCCTGAAGCTCCAGTTAGAGACAGAGTAAGTGTCTGCTGACACATGTCACCAGTGCTTCAGACTCAAAACTAGAAGAGGGCAGGTGCTATAGTGCAGAAATATGCCTGGCAGTCGGAAAATAGAAAATTGCCAAAAACATGGCTGTCTAAGTATGTGTTATAAAAAGAGATGAACTGCACATGAACTCTGAGACTTGTTTACGAAAACAAGCACAGCTTCAGGATATTAGATGCCCTTCCCCTTAATCACCCCAGAATCTGATAGGTTAGTAGGAGACTTCTAAAGGCATCAGTATCAGGGACGTAATTCCCATTGGCTTACATTTCTGGCTCTGATTTAATGCCAGGGGAAGTGATATTCAAACCCAACTTTTGCCATTACACATGCAGTTGCCTATGGGGAAAATTACAGTGGCTCTATTTAAAGTAAACATCTAAAGTATCTGCCACCGATTTCTAATGTGACCTTGGAGAAGTGACATGACATAACACTTTGTTGGCTATATTTCTCCACTAAGTTATATACCACTGCAGAAGTGCACCATAGTAAGAGGAGCCAGAATTTGTATTCCCTTCTACTCATTTCCCAATTTATATATGCACTCCTGAGACGTATTTGCCAGGATTATTGAGGTATAAAAAATAACATCATCCCGGCATCTGATGTTGTGGTTGGGTTGATTACAACGGCAACAGCGCTGTTCTTCTTTCTTGTTACCAAATTTATGTGGAGATAGCAAAACGGGTGTGCTATAACCAAGCTAGTACAGCAGAACTGAAGATGCTCTGTCGTCTGAGACGACACATAAGGCAACATTCCAACATCCACGTTCCGTTTATTGTATTTCACAGCTAGCTTTTATACCTTTTCTACATATATGTGTCTTGATATCATTGGTGCTTATTACATACACACAATTAACCATTGGTCACAGCTATACACATCAGTCTCTAGCCAAACTCATCCAACTTTCTTATCTTGCGGTCTCACGAGTTCTTTCAGCTCCTGCAAGTTGTTTACCTTTCTTCTGTCCAGGGAGTTGTACATCTTCACAGGTACATAACAATCTGGTCGAGGTCAAACGCCTCATGCTCTGCCAAGGGATCTGTGGACCCGTCGCAGTTTCCCACAATGCTCTAAAATGATCTTGAGTGCAGACAATTAACCAGAATACACACTACCCTGGGCATGTAATCAGATTATAGCCCATGCTGAAACTCATGCTCCTTTGTCTTCAGTCTTGCATGGTGAAGAGAAATTTAGCAGAGGGCTTGATTAAAATACCCTTGCACCCTTTTTTTGTTGAGGTGCTGGCTTGTAACACAAGCAGAGCCAATAGCAGGTGTGGACGAAGTACACTCTGCCTGTGGGAGCAGCGTGTCGGACGTAATAAGCCTTCGATAGCCTTCCTGCTTATTTTACCTGTGCTGGAGGCCAGAAACTGGGGGAGGGACAGTCTCCACTGGATAACTGTTTTTCTCCCAAAGCAAAAGTCACTACTGCTACACTTAAGGGTATCAGGAGCAGCAACCCCAGGTTTTTAGAGCTTGCTTTGCATTTTTTTTTTCCCAACCTTGCTCTGCCTTTCCCATATTAGGATGAGTTTAAGATGGCCCTTTGACCTATGGGTGGGGTCCAGCTCTTGTCTCCTAATGAGCCTCTCAGTCTCACACGTTTCTAATCCCTCACACTGACAGAAATGTGGGATTTTGCCTGAATGAAAACTCAAGCCTGGGATTTAGTCCATTGTTTTCTTTAATTTTACTGTGTTTCACTTCAAAGAGTTCATGTAACAAGAAGAGGGGCGTTGAGTTAGCAATATTAAAGACACAAGAATAACAGCCTGTGTTGATGGATAAGAGTAAAGAAACTGCCTTCGTTTGCAGTGGTGCAGCTCTGCTGTGTTCAGGGAGGAGGCAGCGCTGTGGCACCCAGCCTCCAGCTGCGGGCTCAGTCCTGCTCCCAGGCGCTGGGGCTTCACTCCCAGCCATGTCAGCTGGTGCGTTTGGACGCAGCCTCCCAGAAGAAAGTCACACTGTTGCTGTATGAACAGGGAATTTTTAAATCCTCAGAGTTCCGAGGCTGAGGATTTTCTTCAGAAACATTCAGTTATGTGCTTGGTCATCTCTGTTCACTTTTTAGATAATCTTTGAAATTTTCACAAATAGCCCAAGTCCAATTATTTACGTTACGTGGGAGCAGAATAAGCACCCAAGCAATGTATTCACTGAGACTTAGAGCTAGACCATATAAGGAGAAAAAATGTGTTTTCCCTGAAACCTACTTTGCTATTTACTATAAAATACACTCAGAGCTAAAATCTTTATGCTGTGCATGGATTTTATCACAGATAAAACCTTACTGTTCTAAGGAGGAGAGTGCTGACTAAGCAAAGGATGTGTGAATCCTCGTATCGTGTCCTTCGTCTCACTGATCCTCTTGTCATCAGCCGCTCTGCCCACACAAATATACGCCACTCCTTAGTGCATTTGAAGACACCCATCTGATAGCAGAATTTGTCCAGAGTTTTATGCTGTGTGAGTCAAGTACTTTGTGGCCCTTTTCCAGTTACACGTGGGGACAAATGTTCCCTAAAATATGAATTTTCTGACCGTGGGTGGTCTCGGTCGCTGTCCACAGACACATCCAAACACAAGTACCCGGCAGGGCAGTGGTTTGGGCACGAAGCTTCTGCCCGGGGGTCTCTCTCACCATGCCAAATGAAAGCAATTTGACATGCAGTGCAACAGGAGAGTTGCTGTGGTAGGCAGAGATGCGAGGAGAGAAGCGAGTTGGGCTCCTCCAGCCGGCAGCTCAGCAGGGGGAGCAGCTAAATTTCACTCTGCTGGCTTCAGGGTCTCCCATGGACTTTCACTTGCTGGATCATTTTTGTCACATGCGTGCCCTTCCCTCACCCCATGCCGACACTTGCTATGGGCACTCGCAGCACTTTATATCCGGGCTGAGGTGGTTTTGGACCTTCCTTGCTGACCTTATGCCAGGGATGAGTTTCCCTGCGCAAGGAAGATTCTCCATCCAATTTCAAGTGCTTTGCTTTGCTGAGACACAAAGTATCTTAACAGACTGGAGAATCTGATCCAGAAACCTTATAAAGTAGCAGGAATATTTGGATATATCCCAAAGAAATTATTATCACCATTCCCAGAATGCAAGACAGTAGGATTACACAGTGCCCAATAATTCTGCACTTCATAGCTGACAGTGTATTTAGAATACAGGAAAAGATTTTAGGGAGGAGTGGTTTCCTTTTAGCTCTTTAAGAGAGCTGTTAACAAACAAAACTGCTGCTTCCAGCAATCTCCCTTTACAAAGCAGTTTATGACGATCAATTCATAAAGCTCAATATTAAAAAATACAACTCTGAAAACTGGGTCTGGAAGGCAGCAAAGAATCTTCCTTTACAACGTGGACACTAATAAAAGAAACCTAAAATTGCCTATTGTCATAGCTTTAATATTAACACTGGCTGTTTTGGCAAGCTTTAAAGACTGGACTGCACTATAAAACCTAAAAATGTCTTGGACTTGGAGTTGTTTACACAAAATATGAGGAGATATAAAGTTACAGAGCTGGGGGTTGGAAGAGATGGCTTTAAAACCATCCTCCATGCACTGACGTCACGTGGAAGCCAGCTGCTGGGATGATGCTGAACGGAACTGTTTTTCAGTTTGCAAAAGTTGTGGAGTTATTCAGAGAGTTGCAAATGCTGCCCCAGTTGAAAGGTTGTCTCTTGCTTCGCATTCTTATTTCTTTTAAAGATCAAGATTCGCAGAACTGGATCCCAGCTAGCCATGCATTTCATTGCTTTCACTGCTGTTTAGAAATGGACTGAAAACCTTCTAAAGGATTCCATGAAAGGTATGGTTACTGTTTATTTTAAAGCAGTGGGGTTTTTTAACAGCTAAGATTAAAAAAGAAAGCAAATTACTAATGTGGCAAACAGTTACTTTAACATCTCTCTAATGTTATTTATGTGCAATGTGGTGTTCATGTATGTTATACATGTCTATTCTTAGAGAAAGGCTCTTTGTTAGTTCAGTCAGTTTCTTCAGAGCAGGCACAGATAGATCAACAGAGCAGGGATGACAGGTAGCACTGTGAGCACTCGAGTCTCTCTCTTGCTTTCTTGCTTTTCTGCTTTCCTTCTTGCTTTCCTTCTCAAGTTCTCTCTTTCTCTCTTTCTCCCTTTCCATCGTTTTCATTTCTCTCTTTCAATCTCTCACTCAACTGTAGTGTCTTTTTTATGTATAAAGTGCACAGTATTGTTACACATGGTATACTTTTACAATTGAGCAAATACTAAATTTATATTTTCCTTAGTCACCCAAATTACAGCAATTTGTTGGAAATATAATTTAATCTGGGTTTTTTTTTCCTGTAAAATCAAGGGACGATTTGCGTATCTGAATGTTTATGCACATCCAAACTAATTAATCTCTGTTGACAAATAACATCTCAGCTGATATCACTGCAGATTAGAAGTTAATAGAGGTTGGCTGCAAACTATTTTGCATTTTTAATATGTGGATAGTAAGGGCACGAGTAAGACCTGGGAGAATAATAACATTAACATCAAATAGCTGCTTATAAACATTTTGTGCTTGAGAGGAGGGAAGGCTAAAGGAAAAGTTAAGGGGAAATGCAGCTGATGTAGACAAAATTGATTATTTGCTTGAATTTGATTGCTGTAATGAGCTTCTGACCTTGTCTAGGACATGCAGAAAGTGCCAATACTGCAAGAGCACAGATACTGTTCTGATCCACACAGCAAATTATAATGTGGTATTTTAAATCCCTTTGGGTTGCTTAAGCCATGTGAAATACCCATGGGGACATCTCAGTGCACTGCACAGACAGAGGATATACTGACAGGACTATAAATTGGATTTTATTGCTAGTAGGGAAAAAACCAAGAACAACATCCCCCCCCCAAAAAAACCACACAAACAAAAAACAAAAATGACAAACCCACAACTCAAACACCAAGGGAAAAAAAGGGGAAAGAGCCACAGAATAAGAGTTAAAACTCTCTGAGGAATTTATCCACTGTACAATAGCAGCAAAACTGTATAGTCATCCAGCTGCTAACATCAATAAACAAGAGTTTTCTTCTTAGAATTTATGTCAAGAGGAAATCAGAGAAGTATAAGAAGCAGTACAAGCTTTTTGTGGATCTTAAAGCTACAAGTGACTACCTGTCACTTCTGTAACTAACCTCTTCCAAGACTTGATTTAATTTTGATGGTCTGCAATCTCTTTTTATAATTGGAGTCCCATATGAAACAACTTGGAAATTGTTAAGATGAATTCAAACATGGCCATAGTAGTTCCCAGCACTAAGAAACCACCAGAGACCATTCCAATGCTATATGCATGCTTGAAAGGAGTACATATTATACATCTATTCTTATGTCTGTAAAAAAAAAAAAAAGGCTGTATAGCATTGACTTTCTTTCTAGTAATATGCTGCTGATGGAAGCATAGCCATTATTACTAATCGTGCACTAGCAAATTCAGCATTTGTGCAAGTTGTAGACAGATTACGCCTGCCTGTCTTGTTCATGACTTTACAGCATTTACATGTTTTGCTCTTTCTTTCTGACATGTATTTGAAGGATTCTAGTGGAGCAGAGAGTTGACTTTATTTCTGAGAGATGTCTTGAAAGGTTATAAAGACATGAATGTAGCTAAAGCAAAAAAAAAAAGAATAAAAAAGGTAATGACTGTACTAAAAATTGCAACCTTTGAATTTGCAAAGGTTTTAGAAATGGTTTTCAAGTTCATTAGCAATAGATGTCTAAATTGCAACAGATCTTAAGTGCAGTGGAATTATTTTGTAAGTTGTTTTTGGTCAACGTTTACCAAAGTCTGGCACAAAGCTGAACTGTTGGCCTGGAGGGGTGCAGTCTCTGTAGCCTGGCTGCCTTCCCTAAGCAGCCATAAGCAAACCAGTGCTTGACTTCTTTTAACATGAGAATGCTGCACTGTCTGTCAGCAGCTCACTGTTTGAGGGAACTTCATGTTTTTCGTAAAGCTGTCCTGTATGTTTTTAGGCAAGTGGAAGAAGAAGGGTCTGAAATCTCTTTGTAGGTAGTTGAGGGATGGATTGCCATTTCAGGAAGCTCCAAGGTAGGTGTGAGTCAGAGCTTGGAAGAGTAAGCTCCAATACCATGTTATATGGTGACATGGGTACAGTGTTGTGAAATGGGCTAACAGAGATGTTGGAAGAACAGTCAGCTTGTTGTTTAAGTCCTCAGTCCAAAATCATTTGGGGTAAACGGTTTTGCAGCCCCTGAGTTATGACTGGGCCCATGATGACTGTCAGTTGAGAGATCCTGTAGCAGGACTTCTGTGACACAAAGACCTGAGTAACCTGTTGGCCTTCAGCTTAGGTCTTCTGCTTACTTGTTCATGAGAGAAGCTGACTCCAAGTTTGGCATCAGCTTCCCAGTCAGCTGAAATAACGCAGACACTGGTAAGCTGTGATTACACAGTAGCCACAGCTGAATCAACAAGACTTGTCCAATAAAATACAGGGGAAGGACTTTGCATGAAGCTTAAGAATGAATTTTCACTATATCAATGAAAACATGGGTGATACCATGTGATAACATGGGTGATAACACCATCCAGGTGTGGCCTGGATGATCAGGCAGTGAGGTGGATTGTGCGCTGGCTGGAGGGCAGATGTCAGAGGGTTGTGGTCAATGGGGCCGAATCTAGTTGGAGGTCTGTGACTAGTGGAGTCCCTCAGGGGTCGGTGCTGGGTCCGGTACTATTCAATATCTTCATCAGCGACCTTGATGAGGGAACGGAGTGTACCCTCAGCAAGTTTACTGATGACACTAAACTGGGAGGAGTGGCTGACACACCAGAGGGATGTGCTGCCATT
>VWZZ01004722.1:81328-134664 GCA_013399095.1 Psophia crepitans
AAGATGATCAAGGGAGTGGAACATCTCCCTTATGAGGAAAGGCTGAAGGAGCTGGGTCTCTTTAGCTTGGAGAAGAGGAGGCTGAGGGATGACCTCATCAATGTTTATAAATATGTTAAGGGTGAGTGTTGGGAAGATGGAGCCAGGCTCTTCTCGGCCTCACTAAGCGATCGGACAAGGGGCAACGGGTGCAAATTGGAGCATAGGAGGTTCCGAGTTAATGTAAGGAAAAACTTTTTCACTGTGAGGGTGACAGAGCCCTGGAACAGGCTGCCCAGAGAGGTTGTGGAGTCTCCTCTGGAGACATTCAAAACCCGACTGGACATGTTCCTGAGTGATGTGCTCTAGGTGGTCCTGCCTTGGCAGGGGGGGTTGGACTAGATGATCTTTTGAAGTCCCTTCCAACCCTTGTGATTCTGTGATTCTGTGATAATATGGATGGTTCCTGTGAGCTGAAAATCACTGACCATCAGTCAGGGAAATGAACAAATTCCAGGAAAGGTAAACTGGGCTAATTCACTCTCTGACAATTCATTTGCCTGCCCCTAGGCTTGGTTTCTGGCAGGAGACCAAAGCAATGCAGAGGCATTTTGCAACTAGAACTGTATTCCATGTCCACCTAAGTAACACAACAGCTGGCTTTGAGAGCCTAAGCTAACAAACTCAAGTATCAATGTGTGTGCACCAGCCATTATATCACGGGAGCCATCGTAACTGAATGGATGACTGTTACTTCCGCCTTGCTGGCATAGTAAATGTGCTGATGGTAGTGGAGTTTCTGTTGTAAAGCCTAAGAAAGCAAGAGAAACACCAGGCCCATAAAATCTGTAACTGTTTTGCTCCGGTCAAATGAGCAGATCCAAAATATTTACCTTAAAATATACATATTTAGTAGTTCAATTAATAATTTTTCATCCACAAATACTAAGATACTGAAGGTTTCTGAAGGGGAAGGAGAAATTGAAACACAAATTAGTTAAATATTCTGAGCAAGGTTTTATAGTAAATTTTAGTTAGTGTGGTTGGAAAATCATTTCTAGTTTTCCCTATGCTGGACTTGGAACTAATATTTATAGATTTAGATTTGTAAATCCAAAATCCACACTTTATAGTGACCCGTGGTCCTTTAAATAGTAGAATGATGCTTTCTACTGTATATGTTTGCTACCTGTTATTAGCTTTCCTCTCCTATTTTCCTTTACATATTATAAAGCGTTCATATAGCCAGGAGAATTTTCTGCATGTATCAGGTTTACAGTCTTCAATTGCCAAAAGAATGTCACAGTCCTTGTCGTGCTACATGTGTGTGTGAAAGAACTGCGTGAGCAAACATGATACGTTTACACTTGCAGTTGTCTTTTGAACAAACGTAAAAATAGCTTTCACCCTCAAGGGCAGACGTTGCAGGATCCCAGGGTCCTGAAATGCCATTCAGTATGATGCAGACTCGAATTTCATTGAAAACAGGTTTATAGTGAAAAGTAACGGCAAAGATGTGAAGTGGCCACAGTACAGAGCCCCCTGAGGCAGATGTTCCTGAATTCTGCGATGCTGGATGTGTGTCCCTCCTCCCCTTTCCACACTGGGCCTCTCTGCCCTTGGGATCATAGAATCACAGAATGGTTTGGGTTGGAAGGAACCTCAAAGACCATCTAGTTCCAACCCCCCCGCCATGGGCAGGGACACCCTCCACCAGACCATGGTGCCCAAAGCCCCATCCANAGTTTAAACCCATTACCCCTTGTCCTGTCACTACAATCCCTAATAAACAGTCCCTCTCCATCTTTCCTGTAGGTCCCCTTTAGGTATTGGAAGGCGATTAGGTCTCCCCGGAGCCTGTCCTCGTAGGAGAGGTGCTCCAGCCCTCTGATCAACTTTGTGGCCCTCCTCTGGACTTGCTCCAGCAGCTCCATGTCTTTCTTGTGCTGGGGACCCCAGAGCTGGATGCAGTACTCCAGGTGGGGTCTCGCAAGGTTTGTTCTATAATGCTAGTTCGTCCATATTCCAGTCACACTCCAGATATATAGCATGCAATTGTGTGATGCTGTGTCCTGCAAGCACATTTCAGTTAATTATTTGGGGATTTTCCTTGGTTGGTTTTGGGGTTTTTTTTCCCCTTGAAAGCTAGAATTAAACACAAGTAAGTCTTATTCTGATAAACTTCCAGGAAACATTCAGGGAAGAAAGAAAAAAAGCAGAGCCATCTTCTTGCTGTCACAGAGACTGTAACCATGGACCTGCGTAAACAACTGGAGAACACTGAGAGGAACTGGAATAAAGAGAAGATGGAGCTGCTGGAGAGATTTGACAATGAAAGGAAAGAATGGGAATGTCAATGGAAAGTTATGCAGAAGAAAATAGAAGAGGTACTTTTACACAAAACTCCGAACACTAACCTTTTCACTTGAATCTCATCAGTGACTAGGGGTCGCTTCAATTTTTTTTGTTCTCTGAATTATATCCTATTTCTTATCTGTCACTGGAAGTTTCTAATATCTGGTGGTAGGATGTAAAGCCTGGGATTAAGCAGAATTTGCAATTGCTTATTTCATACTCATGAGTACAAAGCAAGAGATTAAACGTCACTGTGTGAAGTTTGGCATGATATTGTTGGCTGTACATACTGCTGCCAGTTCTGCTGGGCATGAGCCACACTGCTCATTTTATACACGTTTTTTTCAAGTACAGGTATGCTGAACAAATGCATATGTGGGGTTTAGGAAAATGCATATTTGGTAATAAAAAAATCTAGGTATCATAATTCTCTGGCAAAAAGGAATTACGTGGCACAGGTGTGCTGGGGTAACTGGTAATATTAAAAAGAACGTCATACATTAAATGCTGCATGATGCAGAGTCATTCTGACTAGAACCCGCTCCATATCTGGACAGCTTTTAGTAGAGAAAACAGATACAGTAAATAGCATGAAAGTCCTGAAACCACTCGTGTTTATACAGAGTAACAAACGCTCTCTGTCATTTCTAATGCATCTCCTTCCAGAAATACTTTAAGTAATTATTTATTATTATTTTATCCCCAAATTGTCACTGTAACAGAACCCTTTGGCATTCTGTAAATGCATAAATTGAATCTGCCTTGGCAATATATAGAAGTAAGTTTTTTTACCACTGAGCTTTCCACATTTTTCATTCTAATATACACATGGAGTAGTTTTGCTTGTTCTCTGCCAACACTGTCCTGTGGCCGAGCCGCACAGGAATGTATGGCAGAGATTGCTCACATGAAAGTATGAGGAGGAAAACGATCAGAGCCAAATGAATTGCAGCCATACACTGCCTGTTAAACCAGCCTGCAGCATAACTACGTAACGTCAGCTCCTTCGTATTTTGCCTGCAGTTCTGGCAGACTTTGGTATGATAGTCTCAGTAGGAAAGCCACATTTTGTCTTCTGTGTTAGGACATTTCTGTTCTGTCTTACCCAATTTCACCACCAAGGTGCGAGCGCTTCAGAAGTCAGTAATGGGATCTGGGTGTGTCGTTGAATTTCAGTTTGTTAGGTATATGAGCTGTTTCGGAATGACAGAGATGTGTTGTGAAAAGGTATTCTGGCTATTAGTAGTCCTGACAATGGCAGTGAAGACCATGGTTTTTTCCATGTTTTTTATTAGCATATGGATTAGGAAAGTGTGACAGAGACAGAAGAACGGACAAAGAGTGAAATGGAACTGAGGGGAAGAGAATGAAGCAAATCGCTAGGTACTGCAGGACTAGACAAAACTTCAGATGATACCCCAAGGTTATCGGTATCCTAAGGTCCCTTCTTAAGCTGTGTCTATAGCTGCCCTTGCTTTCAGCTGTCTGACATTTTTTCACCAACGTGGCTGGAGAACAGGGGAAATACCTTTTAAATGCCATCATGTATAGAGGGATTTCCTCAATAAAGTTGGTGCTACCTTATCAGCTTGTATTTTTATTTGGCAGTTTTCTCTAGCTCACCAAAACCTAACTAAACTCTTGGAATCCTGTAGGAAAACCTATGTGGTTTAGGAGATTATATCGTTGAGTTATGAAGTGGTATACTTCCTTCTTACTGTTATGCTGAGTCAGTATGAGGCCCTCATTTCTTGGAAATGATGTTCAGCCCTCAGGTTCCATGAGCAGCGGTGCTTTGGGAGTGAAATCTGAAAGCCCAGGATGAGGCCAAGTGTCAAGTCTCTGACCGTGAGAATACTTCTAACCCACAGCACTACCCCATGAAAGGGCCACATGTTCTTCATGTTATTTTTTTCACTGCCCTTCCAAAAGCTGTTGTGTTGGCCTTGTGCACTGTGAGAGAGCAGGCAGATGGCTGTTCAGAGGTGCCTGCTCTGCACTTTCTTCATAAGAGCAAGTTAAGAATGAATGTTTACAAAGAGCTGTGGGATCCTTGGCACTGGAAATGACACTGTAAGCAGAAGAGGTTTTTATGATGTTGTTATTTTTTCTAATTTATAATTTATCACACTTCCCTGGTTTGAATGTGCTGGGTGGCAGGAATTAACACATCTTCATTTACTAATGAAGCCACTGGATCTCAGCAGATAGCGTGAGAGAAGATAAGAGGGCGACAGCACATTGCCGAATAATACCATTCTGTAGTAGTGATTTATCACTACAGTCACAAGGAAGAGTTCCACTTGCCTGAGAACCAGAAGAGTTTGCTCTAGAGCAGATGGCTCTGTATGTGATGAGACTTCACTTCCCCTCCTTAAACTAATCTACATTAACAGGCTGTAACATAGCCAGAGCTCTCTTGCTCCATCACATTCCCCATCCATCAGATCAGGGCTGCATCCACCACATAGTGCACTGATAGTACTTGAAAGACAATTATATAGCTTCTGGCTCAAGGCAGGGCCATTGACCTCATGAGATCTCTTCCAATCCCACCCTATGGGTGGAAGCCATACATTAAAACCATGGCAAAGAGTTTGTGAGTGGTAACAACCCTTTCCTCATCCTGTGACAATAATGGTCTGTGAACTATCATGCTGTGTGAGTGAACATTTTTCTACTAACACATGATGAAATCTTTCTATTTGGTGCAACTGAGTGAAGCATCATTCAAAACAGAAGATAAATACGTTTTTTACCATGAAGTTCATCACAGTGCCATGATTTAATACAATGTTCTGTTGTTTTTTCAGCTTTACCAGGAGGTAAAACTTAGAAGGGAGAACAATATGAACGTCCATGATAATAAGGCCATTCAGAGCAAGATGATACAGCCGTCCATTCGTTCCCCTGCTTCGGAAGAGAGTGACACAGTGGAGCTGAACTATCAACACAATGTGGCAAATGACAGGATGGAAAAAGGGAGTTTGCTCTGTAAAACAGGACACGAATGTAAAGAAACCAGAGCCAAGAGCAGAAACAATACTCTGTTAATGGACAGTCTGGCCTTTGAGAACTGTGAGGAACCTGAAGACAGCCTCAGCATCAAAACTTCCAAGAAAAATGCCAAGAACTATATTGGTGATCTCAATGTAGTAAGTAAAGTTTGAGCATGTTTCAGTTACAAGGATGAGGAAAACACTGAGGGTTTTGCCTTCCAGGTTAACCTAAAGAACCGATCTCCCTGATTTCAGCTTTCCAGCATGGCACTGTCTGTAGTTCCTCCTGGGTTTGCTATTGATGAGTGTCTTCTCACTGTTTAAATATGTTAACAGCATGCTCTTTACCTCTGTTCATGACCTGGGGGCATTTTTGTGTCTTTCCTTGTGCTACTTTCTTCTGCTGTGAGTCTTGAATGCAATCACCACAAGTTTCAGAGTAATTCTGGAGATACCATTTAAAAGGTTTATGTTAAAGGACTGGTTTTGTATTTATCAAGGCTCTTAAAGAACTTGCCAGAGTCAGTGAAGAATTATGCAGCTATCAAGAGGAAATTCGAAAGAAGTCCAACCACAGAAGGTAAAAACATACTTGGACTCTTTATATTAGAGGAAGAAAATGAATAACGACTGTGCTCCTGTTCACTTTGAGGGGGAGTTTGCTGATGAATTTATTGGGAGTTGGGCAATATCTATCCTAGTGTTTCAGTGCTGAGCATAAAACATTTAAATGAAATATTCTGAAATATGATACAAGGGCACTTTTTACCAGCAAAATGGAGTTTAACTATAGAACCTACAAAATGAAATTAGTATTTCTACGAGATGAAATTGTACTTGCTTCTAAAGGCTATACCAAGGACTGGGAAATTGAACAGGTATTTCTGTCTGCCCTGGTCCCATTTCTGTGCAGTTCTGTACAACACTCTATGGCTTTGTTAGGCTGGAAGGTTTCTTACATTAAAGCCAGATCTAACCTTAAGTGTGGGGAATGTGTCAGGGACTGACCATCCAAGACTGCAAAGAAGGCAAGAGAAAGAAGAACAACCATACATTTGTGCTAATGGAAAGGTGGTAAGCCAGACCCTGAACAGCAGAGCAAATTAATATGCCGCCATTTGTTAACGATTCAATGTTCATGGTCTCCTTTAGCAAACTAAACACCACAATTGTGCACAAGTCCTCAGAAGGTAGGACTGAAGCCATGGTGTGACAGGGTGCACACCATGAAAGAGACCGAGTGAGGGTATGTCTCAGCTATGCTGAGACCCCATGGAAAGCTGCATCATGGCAAGGTATTCTCAGATGCTCCCAAAGAACAGAGGGACTTCTTCCACTCCCCCATGCAATCAGTTGGCTGGCTGTTGGCTGGCTTTATTATTGTAGCTGGGCTAGTGTTTGTATCTTTCAAGCAAATAGATTCATAGCTGATGCATAGTTTCTAAATCCTGGCTGAGAAAGGTGATTTTTGAACAGATCTCAAAAGACACATTTGTATTGTCGTGTGTAATGCTAGGAAACCTACACCAGTGATGCACTACATCCTAAAGCTTTCTTCATTCAGTTCATAGTCAGATAGACTCTCACCAGAGTCATTAGAACTCACAAGGTCCCACTGTCCTTACTGTAGGATAGGTAAGAAAACAAGCAATTATCTACAAAAACTCAGAAAAATAATTTTAGTGGCAAGTGAAAGGAATACAAGATTACCTTTGTTGAGCTTTCTGCAAATTCTTCATGTAGGTTTCGAATACGCTGGGTATATTAGCTTCAGCAAAACTGCTCCCAGATCTTTTTGAGCAGACAGTGTTAAAACACCTGCTTATGGGGAGAACAAATCCATGCTGAGGTCCCCTGGGGAAATACCATTATTGTTCATCCCTAAAACACCTCTCCTTTTATTTCCAGAATGAAGTCACTTCCTTTCCTAGGGGAATTTGAGGAAACCGAAACCACAGCTATTCTGCCTGAGATGAACCACATGTCCAGCAATGAATCACAGACTTCAGTTACTTTTGAAACAGAGGAGCATAATAATAGGAAGAATCTGATGAGCTCCACCAAGGCTTTGAAGGACATGTCTTATGGTGGTCTTACTGGTGACAGAGGAACAGACTTCAGACCTTGGCAAAAGAAAGAAGCTCCACCAGTTCCTCCACGGAGCACTTCTCGGCACCTAACAAACTCACTTTGTGCAGTTGTACAGCTTTCTGAAGCATCAGTGAGAGATCCAGGCATCAGAAGCAATTGCAAGGCTCAGGACTGTAGGAGTGGAAGGAAACTGATGAATCCTTCACCTATAAACCAGAACGAGACAGCAGCCTGTGCAAATGAAGGGCAGGCTGTGAAAGTTCCTGTGATGGTAACTGCTGCAATACCTGTAACCAAAAATGAGTGCAATGTACCAACAGGTTTCTGCCACAACACGTGGGCATATGATGTGGGCAAACTTGGAAAGGACAGTAAAAGTGAGCCTTCCCCACTGTCAGCCCAAAAGAGTTGTTCAGATGGAAATATGGCCCAAAGCAACAAGATACACCAGAAACAAAATACCAAGTCTCACAGCAGTCCTTATTACAGTAACAACTGTAATGCCCCGGCTACCCTGCACAATGATCTTTTGGGAGACTCTGGGTACATTCTGGGAAAGACCCAAAGAAACGAAACGTTAGCAGCAAAGATCGATGAGTTTAACCGCACTGTGTTTCACACAGACAAACGTAGCAATGCTTTGCCAGAAAACCAGGTGCCTCGAACAGCCTCAGAAGATCACACACCCTGTGGCCCGCTGTGCGAGTCTGCTATTAGCAGGACAGAATCTGTAAATACATCTTCTGTTTCAAATGCCAAATTCTCTGCAGCAAAGGAGCAAGAAGCTAGCAATCCCAGCAAAGCTGTCAGAACAGCAGGGCAACAAAAGCAAATAAATGGACTTCCAAATACCAGTGGTTATAGGCACATGCTTCATGAGCATGACTGGAGACCAAGTAATTTATCCGGTCGCCCGCGTTCAGCTGACTCAAGGTCGAACTATGGTGTTGTTGAAAAGCTTTTGAAAAACTATGAAAAATCAACAGTGACTTCTCCATGTAATGAAAAATGCTGCAAAGATAAGTGGACACGGGCAAATTCTGAATTCACTGATGTGGGTTGTGAGACATTGAGTCAGTATTTAGAAATGCTCCAGATTGAGCAAGGAAAGCAAGAATTTCCAAGGAATTCAGCCAGGCATATTGGGCAGCAACTCAAGCACGGAAAGGAGAAACAAAAGTTACCAGAGGTAAGGTTCATGAGAATGGCAAGGACAAAATAATTCCCTTTCAGACCAAGCTTCAGATTCTAAAATGAGGCAACCTAATGTGATATTGTAAGTAATTATGTCAAAATAGACACTTTAGGCCAGGATCTGGGTGACTCAGTAGTATTTCTTCCGAGGATAATAGAGTTGTGGGAGGGCAGAAGCTTGTAAGTAAGAATGACCAGTGAAGGTGTGTGCCAGATTCTGGTCTCTGCTGCTGTTGTGTAAAGCTAGATCTTAACCGCAGTGCAGTTATTCAAGGATTGAACTCATGAAAAACTGCAATTAGGTTTTAACTCCCTCTCTCCTTCCTTTACTTGACCAGTTATTTCATACGCCTTCCCAAAAGGCCTAAGCACACTCGAACATGCCAAAATCCCTGAGGGCTCAGACAGCATTCGTCAGCATCCGAGGTGCTGCTTGCTTCAGGATTTCCTTGGAACTGCCTATGAAAAGGGGTATTGTACCTCCATAAAGTTTCCAGTTGAGACTCATGTCTCAGTTCCAGACTTCTGCTATATATTCAAGCATAGGCTCACAGAAACAGAAGAGTATGGCATGACTAATTAATTTATACTTGGCTGAATTTTATTTGCACAAGTTTAGAAATATTGCCAACATTCTTTCTTAATGAAAAGAGAAACAGATGGTTTTGAAAATGTACTGTAAGTTGCAGGTTTTGTAAGAGGCCACAAAGAAAGAAAAATCATTTTTCCTGAAGAGCTCTTTGCCCTTTGTGTCTCAGAAAAGAGATGGCAAATGTGTTTGGAGCTGAGAAACTTAGATGGGTTCAGACTGTCAGCTGGTATGCCTTAAACTGTTACAAATTCACGGACTTCAGTGGAGGTATGTGGATTTAAACAGCTGAGAATCTGACCATGCAGATTTTCCTCTGCATGTCTTTCTGACAGTCTTGCAGTGATGCAACATCTTGCTTAGCAGACACATCTTTACTACAGCACAGAAAGAAAAAAACCATGAAACTTCCAATTTCTTCTTCATCCAATGAACTTTTGATAGGAAAACAAATTTTCATCAATGAATATGTAGGGAAGAAATAATGAGTAGATAATTACTGAATTTACATTGATGTAAGCCTAGAATAACTTTATTAAGCCGACTGGATTTTTTTTCTCTGTAGGCTCACCTTTATGTTGTCATTTCTATCTGCACAAAGTGTAGAATATTGTCTGATTAGAGTCTACCATTTTAGGTCCAGCAACGTTCACATCACAAAGATGTAAAGAACTACACATGGCTTGGGGCATTTGGTTCATTTTCACTATTTCCAATTTACCTCACTGTAGCTATGATCAAAATCAGTTGATTTTCCTGTGTGTATAATGCTCTGCATGTAGACATGACGCTGCATTAATACATGAACATTTTGAATTAGTTACCAAGTGTAAACACCTTCACGTTGCACTAATGGAAACAGCGTTCTTAGCCAGATGTGACTGCTGAAATAGGATCTATCAAAAAATACCTGGAAAGTATGTGGATCATGCTCCAGTCATGCAAGATGGTATTCTGAGTTCTACATTTAGAACAGTATAGAGTATTCATTGACAAAAAAAAAAAACCCTTCCAAAAATGAAAAGAAACGAGAAGTGAATGTAAGTTTTGGGTTGCATTAACATTTTATACCTTTCTTTGTGTCTGACACTTGTCTCCATGTATTTTAAACCGCAACCGACTGGAGAATCCCTATACATAGAAATAGCTGTTCTTTTGCATTCTGCACATTACTGTGCTCCTTTTAATAGCGTCAGACCACCTGTTCTGAGGTCAGGCCAAATGTCTTCCTACATTCCCGCTGCATTCTGCAAAAGCTGTAACTTGTTAAAGCAAGGAATTGCCTTTGTGTTCTAGGTATCTGTGCCAGCTAAATGTTCAAGTGGGAAGGGTTTCTCCCGGCCCGCTCGGCCAGCAAATCGACGCTTACCTTCCAGATGGGCATCCAGATCGCCGTCAGCACCGCCGGCTGTGAAAAGAACGGCGTACAACTGCTCTGTCTCCTTTCGGTCAGAGACCTCAGTAGTCTGAACCCAGAGCTGGGTTGGATGGTGTTGCGAAAGCTCTACGCCTCATTGTAACTGTGTTCGGTATGTGTTATAGCAACCAGTTCTACGCTGTTGTAGCTTGTCCAAGAGTGACCCCCACCACATGCCGGACAAAGCGTTTTGAATCTTAGGTCATCACCACCACAGTCTTCAGTGTTTTTATTGAGATGAAATAACTATACCCCTGGTTTTCTCTGGGTTTGTTGTTTTTTTGATTTTTTTTTGGTAATAGCTCACAAGGAATTTCTTTTGAATGGCATCTTCCTTAATTTGCCAATCAGTTTTGAGTTAAAACAATGTATAGTGCTGTATATTCTGACTCTTCTGCAAACAGCAGAACGTAAAGCTGTATGCATGATCATGTGTTCATAGGTGCATGTGTTGGACTAGGAAGTATACAGGTCTGTATTTAGAAGAGACAAACTGTGCTAGTGTTGACATTGAAATTACAACCTATATGCCTACATATATATATACTTTGTGTTTATTTTAAAAAGTTTGAAATATACAGTCCTGATGACATTTATATTTTGTATATCTTTTACATAGGTTCACAGGTGTAGTATTTAATGTACAAAAACTAAATATGCATTTTTGTGACTGACTGCAGCGATAATGCCTTGCACAATATGTATCTGAAGCAGACTAGCTCGACTGATTCATCAGTCATGCTTCATGGCATCCTCGTTCAGTTTCCTAACCCTTATGATGCTAGGTCAAAATACCCAAACATATTTTTTCTGAATTAAAATATTATATGATTTGTAATACACTAGCCTTTTTCAGCACCAGAGACATTCCTGACATATTCCAAGCCCTTTAAAAAGCTTAAATGTGCCATTATATATATAGCATACTGTAAACACTTCAGTAGTTTCAAGTAGTGTAACATACAATTTCTGAAGGAAAGGGTTGTATATGCTCAATTCTGTAAGACTTATTTTTCCTTCTAGCATTATACTTTGAGGCTTGGCAAAGTCAGATAACAATGGACTTGTTTACTTTCACTCAAGGGAGGAGAACAAGGACCGTTGTTGTTCCCAGTGCTGCAGCCACGCTGCTTTTTTACTCTTCTAGACTAGGGTGCCTGAGCCACTTGCTAACTCACTGCTCCCGGACTGACTCATGGCAGCCAGTTACGAAGTTTACTTGCATTCTGGCAACCAGTTGCATCTAGTATGAAAATATTGCATTGAGGTATGATCACAATCGTGCCCGAAACCCTAGACACGTGACGTTGGAAGTATGTTTTTGCCATCACTTGACTCGGTATTATGGGCCATCTGAATGACATGCACAGAGCCTGGCTTGTTCCTTCCCACAGCGTGAAAGAAATACGGATACTACCCAGACTCCTGCTGAACTTTCAGAAAGACGATGCCCTTCATCCTGGAATTTTTGCACCCTTCTCTAGGCTGTTACTGGATGCGCAGTGCGGTGATAATGATAAATGTTACCTTCAAACAGCATGTCTAGGTTAAAAGGAGTAAAGAGGCACTTCTTCAGCATCAGCCTGATCTTGTCTTGCAACTTTTTCTTCTCCTGGAGAAACGTAGTGTGTTCGAAGGAATTTCCAATATCATCCCAGGATCCATTAATGTGCACATCTTCTTATGTGAATGTAAAAAGGATTTCAGAGAGAGTGTAGGCTTTTGTCTTAGTGAATTGTATGTGTGGCAATATAGGGAAAATTAGTTGTGCTTAATTTGATAGTGATCTGTTGTCCTATTCCAGTCATGTTGAGAACCCACACCTTTTTTCTTCCTTTTAGGGATGCCTTCTTTTCCTTGTGCAGCTTTGGTTTTGCAGAGAGAGAAAACAGGAGGCCATGCGTTCTGAGCGATGTAGCCTGTGTGGTAGTATCAGTAACTTTTCAGGCACACCAGTATTGGAGCAAGCAGGCATTAGAGCCATAAATCCCACCTTGTCACGCCATTGTCACTGCCTGCATGGCAAAACCAAGCTCAGAGTAATTTTCCCAATCTAGGCTTCTGGTCTTTTCTAAGTGTGAGTAGTGGGGAATCCCACAGCAATTTGTGAAGGCTTCAAACAGATCAACAATTCATCAAAATGTACTCAGGCATTATTGCAAAGCTGTTACTGGAAAAGATACAAGGACAGAAAATTTTGAAGCAAATTTATACAGTTTGGATAAAGACAAAAATCTGTGTGCTTGAGTGAAAAATCAAGAGTGCTATGAATTTGTCTGTTTGCCCTAATTTAGAGATTGCACTCCATTAACTTCCTTAGAACTAGAAAAATTAGAGATGATTCATAGTGAATTTGGAATGTGGCTTAATATTCTAGCTAACTGTGGAAGTTAGCAAACCAAAATGCCTTGCAAATTGACCTTTTAAATCCCTAAGTAGCTGGGCAGCTTTAAATGCCTAAGGCTGAGGAAAAGGTAATAGGAGAGAATCGTAAAAATACGGTTCTTAATTTCATTCAGTGCCGACTGCGATGAAACATCTTTAAATTACCTTCATGGTAAAGTTAAGCAGTTTCGTTCTGAAAAAATGATGGTGCACTTTTGTCTGAAGTATGTAACTATGAAAGTGTTTCCCTTGATTAGTCAGTGAAAGTGTTTCTTTACTTCCCTTCAGTTTCTTTGATCGCCTTTGACATCTATCATATTGTTGAATGACAGAGAAAGGATCAAATACCTACAACATTCCCTGATACATGTAAGTTTAATGAACAGAAGGTTTTTCAAATAAACTAATAGGTCAAGGACAAGTCCGTTTTGTCAAGATTTTCTGTGTCCGTCTGATTACAGACATTGATTCTGATGCCCAAAAGTATCAAAACCGGTGATTTTGGTCTGCAGGTGGCTACTTGGACATACCAATTTTAGAAAATTGCCACTGACCCTGTTTAAATATTCTCTTCAACCACACCCATAACAGGGCTAGTGCACTGTGGTGAATTTTTTAGTTCCCAGAACTGCGATTACTGAACCGTACTAATGGCTTTATTGCACTTATTTGCTATAGGGGAAGCAGCTCCATTGGACTTTCAGGTTCCCTCATGTTATCTCTCACAAGGAAATGTAGTTACCTTGGAAGCTCTGAAGCAAGAGACTCTACACACACAGAGGCACCCACAAAAGATCTAAGTATAACTTGACCTTTCTGTTAATCCTAGTGTCACCTATGGAAGTGGTGAGTTTTGTAAGCCTGTTTTTAAACTAGGTTTTTAATATTATTCCTCCATATGCTGTCTGAAGTCTTAACGCAGCTATGGGTTCCTCTTACTTGTGCTCTGAACAAGACTCTCCTTATTGCATATTTCATACCGAAATAAATGCAGCAGGTAGTTTTCAAGCTCCCTGCACACATGGAGTCAGCTGCCCCATTGAAATGGGGATGTCACTAGGAATCAGCTGGCTGGTACTCAGCTGACAGAAAGCATCGTTCTCCCTCACACTGGGAGATGGAACCATCTTCTTTCCCTGAGACCCTCTTAGAAAGTGCATGACAGGGCAGAAACACATCAAGAAGAATCAGTTAGACCTTACTCACGTATGCAACATGGCAGGCCCCCTGAAGGCTAGAAAACTGGCCTGACTCAGAGCTTCTGCTAGAGGAAGGAGGAGTAGAGGAAAAAAAATTTTCCTTTAAAAACTCTGGATATCATTCCTCAAACTCAGAGTACATTTCCACTAAATGTTCTGCGTTTCCAGTGCTAGTGACAGACTTCTTATGTATCTTTAAAATGTTACTGAAGGGATGAACTTTGCTTTTCTCCAGCAACAACACAATTAACTTTCACTATTGCACATACTGTAAGGGAGTTAGCTGTTATATATAGCAAAGACTTGGCAATCAGTGTGATATAGTTTTCCAGAGCATTCAGAGCACCAATTTGTTTCTCCAGTTGTCTATTTTAAAAAATGTTTCTGTAAATAGGGATTTTGTATCCAAATGTCTTCAACAGCATTTTAGCAAAGATCTACAGCAACCCAGCAGGCAGGCCATTTCCCTTAGAGTTTTGTTATTTCTGGACCACCCTAAATTTCCTAGCATGCAAGAACTTATGCAATTCTCACAGTGCTGCTATGCAAAGAATTTTTTTGGCTTTGAGATCTGTAATATACAACTCTAGCCATTATACTTCTGATATTCTTTATTGGACTAATATGTAATGGTGTCTTTGGTTGTGTACATGCTCTTTAAACTGGAAGGCAGAATGCATTTACTCTAAATGCACTAAATCAAAGCCCCTCATTGCCTCCGGTCTTTCCACCCCTCCTCGATTCCCAGTGGATGTATATTTTTATGTGGTTTATTGCCATTGATCTATATGTATATGCCATACCATAGGCCTTTCTATTTGTACTGCAGTCAAAATATTTTTTGGACAGCCTATTCTGAAAAGTGCTGATATTCCTACTGCCATTCACTAATATATTAGATCTTGATCTATTGTTTTGCATCACTGAAAATGCACCTTCTTCATCAACTGTTAGTGGCATACGTTATACAAAACTTGTGCTCTTGTTTTTTGAAATGACGATTAATCTGCTTTTAAGGTTTGCTTCCACCCCTCTCCCCCGCGCCTTGTCTGTTCTGCAGAGTACTTGCGCCAGCAGAGATGTGTTCCTGATGTGTATGGTCGATCCAGTTGCTGTGTGGCTATGGGAGCTCATACCTAAGGGTGCCTTGCTAACAATGTTACTCTCAAAAGAATTGTATCCAAGTTTCCATGGGGTAAGAGAGCTCGAACCCCTCAATATGATCGAAGTGAAAGTGTGGAAATAAAAATCAGAAAGAAAACAGAAGAATCAAAGAGGAGGGTGCAACATTTGTAGTAAATGTAGTGGCTAGTTCTTTGCTTCTAATAGAAGATCCCTCTGTGCTGCCTACTTCATACCACCTAAAACTTTCAGTAATGTACGGTCTTTTTTTCAGTCAGCGTCTTTGCACCCCTGCTTTGTGAGCCTTTAACAGCAAAAGGTACTGAAGGGCTGATATTAGTGATGTCAGGTTAACACCAGTCCTTCCTCTTCCTGGGTTTGATGGTGTGGTGGTTATTGAAGAATGCTCAAGTTTCGTTTGTTAATCGTTTCTATGGCAGCAGTTGGTTTTATCAGCAGGTCCATGATGGTGCTCACAGCATGAACGTCATGGAATGCACAACATACTGTGTTTTCCACCCATGCTGGATTCCCAGTGCTGCACAAGGGCACACTCTGTCATCCTGCTGAAATCCCTTGACTGGTCACCCCAGAAAAGACAGAAGTTCTTTAATATTTGGTCTCAGTGGATGCATCAACTTCTACTAACTTGCTAACATGTCACAGGGATCTCCTTGCTAAGGAGCCTGGTTTTGGTTGCCCCTCCAACTGAAGGCATGCAGCTGCCTGTGGCAGATGTGCCTGCAGAGTCTTTTGCCAGTGTCCTTCAAATTTAGGGACACTGCAGTAGTTTACTACAGCTGGAAGAATTTATGGCGTCACCAAATCATATTCACAGTAGAAAAGGACTTGCATTAGAGAAAATTGCACTCATGTGAACTCTGCAAACATGACACTGCCAGCTGGCACGCTGACACAGAAAATCAGATTGAGTTTTACTTCTACATCCCGAGACATTTGCAACAGGTCAGCTATTCTGGTACCATATATGATGTAAAGCTGCTTAAGATGTTACTGATGGAAGTGCACCACAGGTAGATTTATGTGTGTACATATGGTCTGCTTGTTTCTTTGCAGAATCCTTCTGGGTTCCACAAAGATATTCTGATTGTTTTGGAAGTTTGGGTTTGTGTGGTTGGTTTTATTATTCAAAATCACGTGAAAGCGGTTGAACTACGCAAGCTATTGCTGGTAAGAAGTTACACAGGGAGTTCTGAAACCAAAATGTCTACTCAGAGAAGGAGCTGGCTACCAAAGGAGGTAAGCTGTTCACAAGCTGGCTCGTACACTGTCACATCTCACATATATACACACATCATATACGTATATATGTAGTGTATCATATATATATATATGATACATCTTAGGAACTTTCCCTCCAGGAGGTCCCATAGTGTGTAATGAAGCTGGTTTTGGTGAAAGACACCAATTTCTGTATATATCATTACCACAGTCAGATACGTAGTACATACAGATGAATTATATCTAATATTGCATGTAAACAGACTCCTCCCAAAGAATGGTACTGAAATGCTTTACATTAAAAACAGCGTGCGACTTTATGGGATCCAGCCATTTCTGAAAGCCCATTTTCACATAAATTAATGCAATGGAATTTTTTAATGAAAAAAAATTGTTTATGAATGTCACCTTTTCCTTCCAGATATTGTAAGCCCACCTTACGGCTCCGATCCTGAATTTGTCTCTTGTACTTCAGGGGGAAAAAAAAAAAAGGAAGTGGAAATAGAGATAGTCAGAAAAATCCCGTAGCTTAGGCACTGCAAAATGACTGGTACTGGTCTCCCTGTACATGGGTATGAGACTTTGACAGCTTAAGCTTTAACAGTATTGTCCGTGCGAGAAGCTGAACTTCCATTTCTCCTCTCTGTAGTTTTACTCGTTCCTTCCTTCTCCTTCCATTGGGAGGTGCAGATTCAACCACCCAAGCAGAAGAGAAATAGGCCTGGTAAAAATAGCTGCCTGGAAGCTTCTCTTCACTTTGCAGCTTCTCTTCTGCAGGCCTTCACACCTGCAAAACACATGACATTTCCACAGGCCAGCTCAGAGAAGCCAAAGATGCTCTTCGTGGTCTTTCTGCAACAAGCACTAAAGCAGCCAGTTTGGGGCTGGACAGTTTTAGGTGATTTTTTTTTGCTTTAGTAGTGTGGAGAAAGTTTTTGCCTCTTCTGCGCAGGAGTCTGTCTCCATCTCAGCCTCTTGGGTGGGTTTCTGCAGTTCCAATTCATTTTACAGCAAAATTTCACAGCAGTTTGGACAGAAAGTGAAGAATTATTCATTCTCTATTGGAAGTTAGCCAAAAGCTGAACTAGATGCACAAAGGGCCAAAAAGAATTTTAAACTGTTTTAAAATCTCCAGCCAGTGATCTACAGTCAGCCCACCAAGGTTTTTAGAACCGAACTATGTCTTCAAGTTTGGCTCTGGGAAATAAACCAAGTTGTTTCTGTTGTAGTGAGTGGAAAGTGGATGATGAAAGTAATTTGCAACATTCAGAAATGAAGATAACAGCAGTCTGGTGATTTAAGTAGCACTATGCTGCTTGTACAGCCTCCTGTGAGTACTTACGTGTTAGATGTTCTGTTTTTCTTAGGAGATGCCATTCAGTGCCAGCCCATATGTCTTTGGGTCTAGGCTGCTGTGTTTCATAGGAGACATACATTTAAATATGTCTGGGAGAACCAAGATGATGTAAAGCCAGAGACACCACCTCCATGGGTCTGCAACATCTGAGAAAATCAAAGCTCACTAATTCAGCGTGCCTGCTTTGCTTCTATGTCTCTACACACACAAATATGTTCACCTCACATGTATATATCAGCTGATCGATTCTTTACTGCTTCCTTCTTGCTTTTGCACTTTTTATACTCCACCATATGGGAACAAGGGCCTGTACACAGTTACACTCAGTCTTAGCTAACCTGAATCAACCGGTGTTGCACTGGACTTGGGATCCCAACCAAAAACCCAGTGAGAGGAAATGTTGAGACATTTTAGGGTAGGGAGGTGAACCAAGTCATTTATCATTCATGTCAGCTATAGTCCTAATCCTTTCTCATGCTGTTCTGTTCAAACACTCTAAGTTTGCAGCTATCTTTACAGGGTCAGTTTGAGTATATTCAAATTTTTCCCTACCTGCATTTTCCTGTGATTTGGAGAAAGCCAGGCTGTAGAAAAAGTACTTTGAATAAGATTGAAGATTTCCCAAATTCAGGATGATTGGATTCAGTTTATTCACTTGGCACTTGTAGATTAAATATAAACTGTGTCTGACCAGAATTTATCAAAAGTTGGAGAGGAACTGAGTCTTCAAATTCAGACTTTTGGTTTAGTCTAATTGCTGCTTGAATGTCCCTAAAATCCAAAAGCAAATCTCAAATTAATCTGCCAGTCCTGGTACATCCCACAGAGTTTGAATCTTCAATGACCTCAGAGAGAAACTTCAAATTTTATATTAATGTATAAGTGTTATCAGCATGCAGAGACTACAATGAATGTCAAAGCATTTCATGCAGCTCAAAATTTCCTGATAATACTTCACACTGGCGATCTCCACTCTAGCCTGTAACACCAACTGTGTAAAAGCTAGGAACTCCCAACACCCACGGTAGAAAGAACAACAGAAAAACACCAAAAAACCCACAGAAAAAAAGTCCAAGCTCTAGCCACACCTGGAATTCTACTAAGACAAGGAAGCAGACACCACCTTTGCTGCACAGGCCTCAGCATTGATGACTTGTTGCCATAGATGGATGAGGAAAAGGAGTGGTCTCTTCCTCTTGTCCAGAGGAGTGTTAGAGGGACCCCTCTGTGTTCATAGCTGGATTCCCAGGTTAGCACCGACTTTCCTGAAAGAGTAACAACTGGCAGAGCTGAATTGAAATCAGTTCTTGTGCAGTGAGTGGATACTGATGTCATTAGTCATCAACTTTGTTCCAGATCTCCTTGCTATTACTACTGACCAAGAAAGGCAGGAGGAAAGAAAGGTCTTCTTGCCACCCATAGCAAGTTCAGGATTGTTGAAGGGTGAATCTTGCAGCACTTCTTTTTCTAAACACAGTAAAAATGCAACAGCCTCACTTCTACTCTTTCTGAAATTGTGTGTGTACACACCTAGTCACTGTGAACTAAAACTGTTTTTCTTGACAATGATATTACCCACTGTTGACTAATTGAGTATTACAGAAAAGGCCACCTGCAACAGGTCAGGAATAAGGAAATGCCATTCTTGAACTTCATATTTCTTTGGCAGACACACAGAGGACTTGGTTTTCATTACACACACAGCTTTTAGCTTTCAGCTGGATCAAGAGGAGAGAGCATTTGTTCTTCATTTCAGACAAGTTTTGATTTGCAAAATTCTTTAATGCGGTCACACAAGAAGAACTTCTGATCACTAGACCTTGTTTGAAGGTTGAATAAGTGACTAAGCTAAGTCACAGACGACATCCAGCTAAGTCATAAATTTGTGGGTTGGGAAGATCACTCTTCTACCCACAGGCAGCTTACAGTGTGAGAGCATGCTCCATGGGAGATGTTAAATCTTCAGACACTGCACCAGTATATGTTTATCTTCTAGCTGTGTTTCCTACAGACCGACACTCCTATTTTTGAAGTGAAGGAAAATGATGCAGGAAATTCTTGACTTTCTGGAGATGAGTGGGAGGAAGGAAGTGAAGCAGAAGCTCAGAGCAGAAACGGCTGTAGCAATGAAAGATGTGCCATGCTCTTTTTTTACTGCCCTTTCAAGAGGGAAAGAGTGAAACCTCCACCACCTTACAACCCCAATGCTCAGATTGATGTCAGCTCACTTAATACTGGGGAAGGGAAAACCAAGCTGATTTAGCATTGAAGTGAGTGAGGGACTTGTATCATTCATTCCAGCAGCTCTTCCCTGAAAGGTGAGTGCCTCCCGTGGAGGGTGGGGAGGCCGCTGGTACTGAGCCAGCACCATGGTGCTTGCTGTGATGACTCGCTGCAGCCTAAGCAGACTTTCCCTGCCCAGAGCAATGTCCAGTCCAAAGATGTTACTGTGACATTTACATGTCCTTGTTGTGGAACAGAAGACTTTCTGTCACCCTAGCACAGTTGGTCAAATCTGATAATGCATGAGCGCGGCCTGAAACAGCGTTCCTGCACACACGCTGCAATAGGCCTGGAAACATGGTGATTTGTTACAGTCAAAGGCAGAACAGCCAAGAAATCAGTCCCCAGTGATCTGTCCCAGGCTACCCAAGGGTAAGTGGTAGGTCTCTGGTGAGGGTACTTAAAAGACGTGAAGGCAGATCTGTTCTCGAAGCTTTCCATCCTACTTCTCCATGTAGGACCTCAGGCTCTTAAACATCTCCCCACACCCCAACATGAAATAGCAACCTATTAAGTAGTTCAGAGCTATCTTATGTGAACGTTAGATCTCACTGAAGACTGAGGAGGTACCATTTGTTCTGTTTAGACTCAGTTCACAGTGAGTAACTTACTGGTTGGGTACAGTCTTTAGTCACTTTCATAGATCAGCAAGGAAAGAATTTTTTAGAAACTTGGTCACTATTTCAAGTAATTTGATAACTGTCAGGCTTATTCTAGCCAGTGAACTGTGTAGCAATTGCGTAGGTAATTCTGTAAATCTGTATGCACAGTCTGAAGAGTCTTTTTTTCAAAATGGACATATGTTCTACAGAGGTTCACCCTTGTTTTTACATTTCTGGTCCAACAACTGCATGTTTACTGTTAGTTTTGTGTTCATCTGTAGGGGCTTAATCCAAAGAACAGAGACAGCAGCAAGGTGGATCATGGAACTGGGACTTTGGAGATCTGTGCTCAGTTTTTTTGATCTACAAGGACATGCCTTAGCTGATCTTGCTCAAACCACTGGGTGCGATTCTCAAATGGGGACCTGGTGCTTGTTTATTTCTACAGGAGTGAGTGAGGCACTTGCACAGTTCTGCACGCCTCGGCTTTCATTCCCCTTGTGCAAAATAATGGTTATAATAATAATAATTTCTTTGGATGAATGGTCTGTTTAGATTATGTTAATCCCTCTGCAGACATAGCAGAGAGACAACAGGAACTCCTGAAATCATTAGAAGTCTTTGCTATCTTGGATCATGCTCTTTGTGTTTAAGATCAATTTTCAGCTAACATTTCCTATGAATAAATTTGTGAGAGTACTAAGGAAAGGAGTCGTGAAAGAAGGACCTGAACAGATGCAAAGAGAATTCTTTTCTTTGACTAACAAGTATCTCCCAATTACACTTTGGCAAAAATTGGGAAGTGTTAGTCCTAGTTCTGGGAAAATATGGGTATCCCAAAGTCTTGCTGACTGTCGTCAAAAGAACTTCAAGCACTTCTTATTATCAAGGTAGTGGATAAAGTTATTAAAATATTGCTGAATTTACCATACAAGGCATATTGGACTCAAAACCGACCTGGTCTGTGACTGTCAGTATGATTTAAGAGATTCCATGCAACTGGTTCCAAATCTGCAACGCTTTATTCTCCTGCCCCTGACTAAGGTCTTGGATCCACACAACTCTCACATTCAGTTGCGCTCTTCTCGGTTAAAAACATGTGTTTAATCAAGTGCTGGTCAGCCACAGTTAGCACAATCAGATGTTCTAATGAAAGAAAGAAATTGTAGGTATTGCCAGCAGAGCTCACACAAAGCACACTGAAAAGGCAGGCAAGCCGATGGCTGCAAAAGTTTCTCTCTTCTCTTTAATCACCCCTTCCCTCTCCTGCTGACATTTTCTAGCTCAGTAGAAGCTGCCAAATCGCAGATGGTTGTGGGGCCTGCGTGAACCAGAATAAAACAAGGAAGCTAGTATTTGTGGGAGAGATTGGAACAGCAACAAATAAGACTGACCTGATTATTCAAGCATGGTTGGACATAATGCCAAACTCCACCTTCTGATATTTGCTGTGTGATTTATATACCAGTATACACTGCAGAATGCAGTCAAAAAGTGCTGTATCCCCCTTCTTCTCCTCTGAGGTGGATCTAGTAGCTGTTTGGTGCTCTGAACCTGCTGACTTCTGAATTTTGTGATACCAAATGCCTCAAACACCATTTGCAGGGGGCAGTAATACCAAATCTGATAACGTTTGCTTGCTCAGTCATAAGTATCAATGTTTTGTTACCACGATTTTTAATTCCTATGCAACCAATATTCCATTCTGATGAAGATGTGCTATTGCATGCTGGGACTTGTAATTTCAGCACTATATCAGTGTATGGAAACTAAGTAAAGGATCACAGAATCACAGAATATTAGAGGTTGGAAGGGACCTCGAAAGATCATCTAGTCCAATGCCCCTGCCAAGGCAGGGCCACCTACAGTACCTCACACAGGAACGTGTCCAGTCGGGTTTTGAATGTCTCCAGAGAAGGAGACTCCACAACCTCTCTGGGTAGCCTGCAGTGGGTTCCTAGACTCAGAGGTCACTTCTGCTACCCTTTCTGATGTTTTGTTATCAAAGGTGGAGAAAAAGTATGGATATAAGTTCAGATGATGAAATTTAAAGAATAGAGGAGGGGAGAAGTCTATCTGTGGCAGATAGACCTTGGGAGCAGTCAGCAGTATCATGTACTTTGGAAGAAGGACAAAAAAACCCAATCAACCAACAAAAAGCCCCAGAAGTAGGAACATGAGTTAATTTGTCCTGAAGATAAAGTTTCTCCTATTCTTGGTCACAGGAATATGTATGTGTCTGTGCACATTGATGGATTGGCCCTTTCATGTTTTTTGGATGGAGTGCAATGACATTGTTCCCACTTTGTAGCTGGTGAGCAGAGGCACTGAGACACCCGTGTTTTAAAGGCACCGAACTGTGTAATTCCATGGAGTTCTCCTGCGTGTCAGGTTTCCAAGCCAAGTTTCAGCATTTGGCCAGTCATTGCCTTTCCTCACTCCCTGGCCAAACTGAGATTAGAGGCTGGAGAAGGAAATTGAACCCACACCTCACACCCACCATTATAGCTACATCCCCACCAACTGGGACTGGGATTTGGGTCCTGCTTACTTGTACTGTTACAACTCAAAGCTGCTTTAAGCTGTAAGCCTGCCTAACCTGCCCTCTGCCTTACGAGGTGCCTGCCTTAATGGCTACACGGGTTAGCTGTGTGGGTTTTAACCTGCTTGTCTTTCATTCCTCTCCATGCTCTTACGAGACAGAGAATGAATGCAGCTTCCTTATTCACTTTCTCGGTTGAGGTTATTTTACGTGCTTTTAGTCTTACTACTTTTTATTAAAAGTTTTTTATTCAGTCAAACAAAATGGTCCCAGACTTTTCCAGCATCCTTGACAGGGAATTTTGCCATGCTGCTAACTGTGCTTTGGAATTGCCTCCAATACCATTCCGTACTCTCAAAATAGGCAGGAGTAAACAATGTGTTTTGGATAAGAAACTCCCCCTGGATTATCAAATGACACAGAACATATTTCATACTGTTCTCCAGCTCCTTCCTTTTATATTCTGGCTTACATCAGCTCTTTTCACCACTACTGGAAATTGGACAGAGGGGTTTTTTTGTGGTTCTCTACGCTGACACCAAGTTAATTTCTAACATGGATTACAGAAGCCCTGGGGCACACCCACACAATGCAGCAGAGCTGGGGCACTGACCTGAGAGATGTTAAGCCACCGAATGTCACTTTGCGGTTGTCTCTTGAGTCACTTCAACACAGCTTAGTCATGGAATTAGCACTTGGGGCCCAGTTAGTGAGCCCTGCAGGTTCATGTAGTGCCTCTGAAAGATGATTTTCAAGAAGCTCCAGACATTCACTTGCTGGCAGTGAAATCACCGTGTCTATTTGTTACTCATGTGGTTAGAAAATGCACATACAAAAGAATAATCTTTCCTTTTAGAAACTTGTCATTTTGCTTTATATAGCAGTGGGCAGCAAATGGTAACGAGAGGCCAAAAACCATCACACAGACTAAATGACATGTCTCTTTCTCCAGCCAAAATTAACTTGCTTTGAAGTGCATGCAAGTTTTGCCAGTGACTAGTAGAAATGCTAGAAGTTCCTCAGGGTCAGGCAAACAGTAAAACTATATAGAGAAAAATCTAGCTGAAAGCTGCACTTGAAATGTGTGTGTAGAAGTTAGTCCTGCTCATAAGAAGGTCACTGGCTGGGCTTGCAAGCTGCTCAGGAGCAGCACCCGGACCAACCATGGGGCTCAGATCACCTTACTGTGACCACTTGCCAGTGGGACCAACCTGGGACATGGCTCCAGGGAGAGCCATATGATGCTCCCCGACGTGAGCCCTGCACTACGGCAGCTTCCCTTGAACACCTCCCTGCCGTGCAAAGCATCCCACGGCCCCATTGCCTCTGGTAGTGGCGGACCACAAGCAGAAAGGAGTTGATCCTTGATTCTGCCTAAGAATAATCTCCTTACAGAAGAACCACCTGACATAGGGCAAGTGGTGGTTGAAAGGAGTCTACGTTCAAGTTAAAAGCAGGGAGGCAAGTTCAGCCTGCACAGGCACAAAGTAGGCTAGGCCCTACTCTGGAACACGCCGTTATGGAATTTTTGTGGTACAGTTTCATTTAAAGTTGCTAGTTTTATTGCTTGGTAAAATAGAACCCTCTCCCTCTTTAAAGATGATGATAATTAAAGCATGCAAATGCAATACACTGAATCCTGTTGCTTAGACTTTGATCCGGTTTAGTGCTTCTGATCCCCAGACTTCATTAAAGAAGTGTTTAAGTTGATAATTTTTTTTCAGTAAGTAAGTGAACTGTTCTCTTAGATTACCACAGAGTATTTAGTGCTCTGCCAAGTTAGGGTTCAGAAAAAGATGCTCTTTAAAACAGGGCAGACAAAATAAAGCAGGAGGGTAATCATATGCTGGGTAATTGCTTTAAAACATCAGAACACTAAGAGACATGCATTTTAATGTGAGAAACACAAATCTAGTTGAGTACTTTTTGGAGCCACCAGAGGAGATTTGGACTGCATTGTGCCAGACACATACAAGCACCATTGATCACGACTTGTGGGCATGAACTGTATTAAATGCATGAGATGGAGAGACCAAAAAAAATT
The DNA here is from genome assembly GCA_013399095.1 of Psophia crepitans. NCBI lineage: Eukaryota > Metazoa > Chordata > Aves > Gruiformes > Psophiidae > Psophia > Psophia crepitans. The sequence continues at coordinate 106,729 of VWZZ01004722.1, forward strand.
TGTTTGTTCTTGTGCTAAAAGTTTGTACTGTAGGCAAAATCAGATAGAAAATATCACTGGAAATTTTATAATTAAAATATTTGTAACTACCACATCCCCAAACACTCTAGTGTAATTTATCACACCAAGGCATTCTACACCCTGCACTCCTCATAACTGTGCAGACAAATATTAAAAGTCACTTTACTGTAAAATGAGATAAACTTTCTTCCACTTGAACTCATAGGCTCAGCAAGTTCAAGAGATCGGCAATGACTCATTTGTGAATGACCAGGTCATAGCTGAGGTACTAGCTTTTGTCTGGTATTGAAAGTATCAAGTGTGACCACCTTCTAACACTGTGTGTTTACACATTTACGCTGGTGATGCTATTTATGTAGCTGTGGTCACTCTGTCCCTACGGGCCTCAGTACTGCCTGTGAAATGGGAAAGTGTTGCCAGCAATGGAGGAAGAGGAGGAGGGTGTCACTAATTGATCATAAGAGTTTAGTACACCTGATGCTTATATGGCATGTTAGATACCCAACGCACTGGGCAAACAGTGATTTGGTAATGTGAATTCACGTTTTATGTCAGAATAACCATTGGACATCCCTAGCAGAAGTCTAACTTGGTACCTGTGCTTGCTTTGGGTACTTAAGGACTACCAAGACCTTACAAAGTGGGACAAAAAACAACTTTTGGCAAAATGTACATCACAGTAATGCACAGTTTCTCTGGAAATCAGGCTACAGACATCAGCAACTCCCCAGGACACAGTCACCGTCCATAATCTCAACAGTCAAGAGGTACAGACTAAGAGCAAGCCAACCTCATCTTTCTCAAAGGCAAAGCTATTTTGGGATCCAGCCTGCCAATAATGTACTAATGGATATTTTCAGGTCCTGGCTTCTGACGTCTGTAACTCACTGACAACAGGGAGCTTCCTCTCACCAAAGGATAACTGTGTCCAAGAGACAAATGAATCTGGTTTATCTCTGAGGCTACCCTCTTGGCTGCTACCTATTTCTCTCACTGTCTCTCAGTCTCTCCATGTTTCTCTCCTTGCCGGGCAGTTGAAAAAAAAACAAGAAACCACAAGCAGTGTCTTCAAATTTGCCACTTCAGGAAGACAAAGGGAACTTCATACTATTAGATGCTGTAGGCAACCTCCATGTAGATGTGAATGCTCTCCCGGAACACCAAATGTGTTCTGCCTCCCTGCTTTCCACCTCCCAACAAGTCATCCTCACCAGCTGTCAGAAAGTGCTAAGTGCTCTGGAGAAACCAAGGATGTAAATGCTGCTATGGAAAACAGATATATGAAATTATAATAATTACCATTATACTCACCATATTGCAGTATTTAACTGAAGGTGTGTTGTTTTGTGTTTTTTTTTAAAGCATTAGCTAAGCTTTTAAATCTGTTAGGAAAGAAAGATAAAACATGCACTTTTCTCAGTGCTTCTCATCACTTCATTCTGAAGAGAGAGAAAATAGCTGGAAATTGAAACTATGTGCCCCTCCCAGGTCCAGTTCTCATTAAGTGTTAGTACACAGCATTTAGGTTTTATTTATGTGTGTCGTGAGCATTTGAAGTCTGCAGGTTGATCATGTTCTGTGAAGGTTCTCCTCAAGCTCATATGGACATATGAGGTCTCTGCCACGTGACCAAATTGTTGGTTAATTGCCACGTGCCACCTAAGTCCTGGGTATCACGAGTAATCCTCTGCGTACCAGCTGCTAGTCTCCACAGATACAAGGTAATGCAACATGGCTCAGATGGTTGTGAATATAAAAGACGGTACCCAAGGACTGCAGTCAGACCTAACAATGCACGGGTTAGGAAATGTTCTGGGTTTTTTTACCTCTCTGCCATTCGTCTACTGTGCAACTTTGGGCAAATCACTTTGACCTGTGTCTTCCTCTCTTCCCTTTTACTTTCTTCTCTCTCTTGTTTACTTAGGTCAAAAGAACTTGAAGGTTCCTATGCACTTGGGTTCTCTAGACTTCCCCACACAAAGAATTCTTGTGTGTGTTGGGGTTTGCATCCAGCTAGGACATGAACCTTTTGGTTCATATGACCTTAGAGAGTGCTCTTGTGAAGACAGCCATAAATGTGATAGTGTGAGCTCAGTGAGGGGATTACATATTAACTGCAGTAGGAACAGTGAATGGTACAGTGCCTGAGTGCAGAAAACAATAGTCATTAGCCTAAAATATTCCTAATTGAATCTGACTCCTAACCAAACCACTCCTGTGAGTCACAGCAGTTCTGCAATGTAAATACTTTTCTCAATCAGAGACAATAAAATATAATTGGAGTCAGCTTGTCGTTATTGATTAGAACATAACGCGTTAGAGAGCATCCTTTTCCATAGACTCTATTTATAGCATCTGCATCATGGAACAGTCGTTACAGCTTTTCCATCCTCATTGCACAATCATGAACAAAGCATTAAACATGGATTCCTGTCAGCACGCTAACTCAGGCCTGTCAAAAATGACGAGGGCTAAAGCCGATCAGAATTTAGTGGTTAGCGTTTCTGTAAGAATCTGTCCGAGTAGAGTGACATCCAAGGAAAAAGGGGTGTAACTTAGCAAGGGGTGTTGGCTTTCTCTGTATGGGGAGTGCTACACACTGAAGACATGGTATGTATGTTTACACTGCCAAAAACATTTACAGGGCAGATGGCACTACATGAGCCTTTTCTCCCTGCACGAGTGGCTCTGTGCCCAGCTCTGCAGCCTTGCCTCCACGAACCTGTAGTCCCAGGAGCGCCTTTCTTAAAGAGGCTTGCAGTGGAAAGCAAGGTTTATGTTCTGCCAGACCCAATCCACTTCAAACTGTCGTCAGCTGAATGAGGTACGTGTTAACAGACACATAAGCAGGAAAGTAGCTTTAGGCTGACGCACTGCAACTGCGTGCACAAGTAGAGAGAAACTAATGTGCTGCCAAAATGCTCTTCCACCCCCTTGCTTTGAATGCCATGGAGGGTTCAACTTTGAGACTGCTGTCTTCAGAGCTGTTGCTGCAGGGTGGTAACAGTGCAGTATCACAGGAAGCCTCTGATTTAGAGCCTGCTTTCCGCAGAGGACACAGAAAGTTGCCGTGTCAAGAACGAGGTGTACATAGGCCGAGACTGATGCAATGACAGCATGATGCATTGCCAGGGGAAAGAGCAACCATAATGCTCTTGAACAAGGCCACTCGGTCTACGTGCTGAGTAACCTCACAGAGCCCCAAAGGTGAGGTTAGCAGATGCTTACAGAGCCCTCCTCTGATACGAAGCAGGTAGTTAATAATCAGGCTCCAGCCGAGCAAAGCACATAAGCACATGATTAACTGCTTGAAGTTAATGTGCCCAAGCAGTTCACTGAACTGGAGCCAAAGGATGGAAAAGGTGATAGCAAAGGGAACATTCAACTGAAAAAGGAGAAAATAAGCGTGTTACTGGAAATGCTCGTGACAATTCTTTCAAGTTCTATGTTGTCCCTGCTTGCACCCCAGCACAACTATGCGGAGCTAAGCTGGGGTGATTCACCCTGGAGGGGTTTCTATTTCAGTGGAAATTACTTTAGGAGTGTAATTTATTCTGATTGTAAGGAGCAATTGTGTACTTTTCTGGCAGAGCAAGTGAGTAGTATTTAAAGGTGAGTAGCACACAGCAGTGGAAGAAGACCTACAATAAACTCTGTTGTTTGCTAGTCATGAGCAAATACAGCTTGCTCCAGATTGTGCATCCTTCTGCTACAGCAGACCCTGGACCTCAGAGCACCTCAGAGCAACGTGCACCTGCTATAAATAGCCACCAAAGGCTGTTTGAGGCTCTTTTGAATATTATTAAATATTTTTGCAGGACTAGATCTTTCGTTTGTCCTTCATCGTATGACACAACATGAAATTCTACTGCTTTCATAAATGAACTTGGATATTTTGGGCCTGGCTGTCATTTAGAGCAAAATAGGCAGTAAAAGCACCAATAAAGTTGATATAAAATTTATGTCTGCTTCAAGAGTAGTGTTTTTCACACTTTCTGCACCATGTAAAATGTGCCCAAGACAGCCACGTTCCTCACTGGCACGCTTGTTGCTCTCTGAGTTCCCCTCAGCCTCAGTGGCATCTGTGAGCAGGACCATGGAGCTGTGCTCTGGCCTCTTCCCTCCAGGAGCTTTCATGCCATGCCTTCAGTGACCACAGTCCATCCTGAGCTTCTAGCTGTTAAGGTGTCTCCAGGGTGAAAGCAAAACCCAGAGGAAAGAAGGCATGTTGTTCCCATGGCACAGGGCAAAGTGCAGGAGGGGGTGCAGGAGTGGGCAAAGCCCAGTGGATCATCTCACGTCAGATTCCTGTGGGTCCCAGGAGAACACGTGTGTTCTGCTCCTCGCTACATGTGGTCCATGAAGTTATGTTGAGCAGCCTGCAGACCCGTGTGAAAAATTAGCATCTGTTGCATCTGCAGAGAACGGTTTGATGCTAGCAGTGTCTTGTGTTTTGTGAAAAGGTAGACATTATCTTTTGGTCCTTGTGGTGTGGGATATGAGTTTGATCTTAAGCACTATTCTGCGTCAAGAGGTGGCCTATAGCAGCATAAGTGTGGACTAGAGAGCACACCCAAATTGCTGTACAGCAAGAGCAGGATCTGTACAAACACACAGACTTGCACAGGGCCACTAGCCAAAGGACATATATCATCTCCAAAGGATGACAAGAGCTCTCATCGTTTTTTATGGGCCAGAACCGTGTTGACTACATGGCTGTTAACTCAGACAAGCCAAAGCTGTCAAACCCAGAAGCTCCTGCTGGCCCACTGCTTGACACAGAGGACATTGTCCAACAAGAGCTGAATTGTTCATAAGCTGCTCCTCATGAACCTCCTTGCAGTGCCTGAACTCATGTGGAAAGGGTAAGTACATCCTTGGAGGATTTCTGTCCGGCTGCTCCTTCCCTGGCACCTGACTGACGGGCATCAGAACACACAGCGGTTGAACGAAAGAAAAGGTCACCACAAAAGGAAGCCAAAAGATCAGGCACTGTTCCAGCCCGGCTGCTGATCTATAAAATAGAATCCAATTGGCATGCAAACCCTTGTAGCTGCCAAACATATCCCATGAAGAGCTCAGGGTGGTCTCCAGGGCTGGACCACTGAAAGGAAAAATGCACTAATGGCAGCAAGATGGGGAAGCGTTGCCAAGTCAGGACAAAAATCATGTGTGTACCAGTTTCCACGCCTGTGAAGACAGCTCTGTTATGTCTGTCAAAAAGGACGTATACATGGACATGGTCATGCATACATACACACACGCTCAGCTCAGGCACACGCAGCCCAAGATGGTTCACACTAGCGTTGCCCTGTGATACTGTTGTCATCAGACGGTGACGCTTGCATGGGCTGCAGGGTGTGCTGCTGCTGAAGGGGACTTTCCTCCCAGACACGCATTCCCAGCCCTAATGCTTGTTCCCCCAACTGGCAGGCAGGGTCTGGGGAGACGTCCAGCTGAAAACCAACCCGGGAAAAAATAAACTCATGCTCAGTCTAAGATGCTCGGTGACTCGGTTTGCCGTGGGTCCCCACTTCTGCTGGTGACAGTGCAAATGAGGCTTCAGACATGTGCAGCAGGGCTGGTCTTGTCCCTTTGATGACAGTGTGAAATCAGATCAGTGTAATTGCACACGAAACCCCAGGCTGGTTCATGCAGGTCAGACTTAGAGGAGCATTCGAGGGTTTGTTTCAAGGAGACTGTTTGTTTATCTGGACTGTCCTCTTAGACTAAAATAGAAATAAGCATTAACCATGAAGAATTTTATCCCCCTAGGTACTTAGATGAATTTAGGCTGCTTGAGAGCCCAGTTGCTGGCTGACCTAGCTTCTCTCTCTTTTTCCCTTCACCCACCCCTTTCCAGCTGTGTCCTGCCCCCTTGCTGCAATGGCTCTGGGGTCTGTGGAACCCCACACTGAGCAGTTCCTTATGTTAAACCCTCAGCACATTCAAAAGAAAATTAATTCTTCCCTAGCAGGCCAGGGTACTGACTCTGACAACCAGCAGAAAGGGACGAAAACAGGGGCGTAAGAGCAGTGACGGTGGCAGTCTGTAGATAAATCAGCATGGGGTCCCCCTTTGGGGGAGCCCCAGAAGACAACAAGTCACTTTTTGGTCTGAAACAGTGCATTTCCTGACCTGTTTTGCGAAAGGCAAGTTAAAGTCTAGCCTTTGATCTTACTAGTGCTTTGCAGTTAGTTTTGAGCGAAACAACTGTAATTTAAAAATGCAGTGGACTTGCTTTCTTGGCTTGCTTTCTCATGGTGGCCAGCAGATGGGTGGTGTTGAAATAAGAGATATCTTGTCCAGCTGGAGCAGCTGATTGATATTTGGGACCATTTCCATCAGGAGGAACAATCAATTACATGAATCACATGTCCTTCGGTGTGAACATATTTAACTTAGAAAGCATGAAGCCTTGATCTCCTGAGCACAGTTGGAAGGAGTGGGTATTTCCACGCTCAGCATCCCTAGCCTGCCATGCCAGTGAGCTCTGTGCCCATGCAGGCTAGTTTCTGTTGCCTCCCAGGAAGACTCATGATGTTTTCTCTTTGTTTTTTGCTGTCAACACACATTTGTCTTCAGCTCATCTGCTCATCCCAGGCTTGTGACTCAGCAAACTTCAGCACCGCAGCATGCTGTGCAGCCTTCCCGGGTTGCTCCTCTTGTTCTCCTGAGGTTCTGGTGGTGGCTGCTCGCATTGAGTCAGGAGAAGTGCACACCACGTCTCTGGTTTGCAGTCATGTCTCTCATGTAGTCTTGTTTTAGGACAGGCAAAACTGTCAGGACTTGCGCACTCTTGAAGATGGATCTTCAAGAGTTTGATTTCCTGATGTCTTCTGTCTGCAGGAGTGCCCCACAGCGCAAGGGGGCCAGCCCTGTATGGCCCCCCCTCTCTCTGAGAGTTCGCTCTGCTGCAGCACGCCCGTTCACAGTCTGCGCGAGGCCTGTGTCTGCGCGAGGCCTAGTCCTGCGGGTGCCTCATGCACTGGGCAACACCGAGGGCAGCGCTGGTATTTGTACTTGGCCATTTGTTTCCCCTCTTCAGCTTTTATGTTCTGGTTCTGCCTTTGGTTTGTTCATGCCTAGTACAACAGTTTTCTCTTCACACTGCACGTTGTTTCGTTCCGTTATGTTTTTGTCTCCCATGAAAGTGCCGTTTCCAGCGGCTCCGTTCCCTAGCTCCGCGTGCAGCTCTGCGTACCCCGCTCACCGTACACCCGTTAGTTCGCTACTGCCTTGGGCCAGACTGGTCACCCAGTTGCTGGGAGCTGTTCTGGACTGCAGCAAAACACTGAGTATGGACTTGAAATGTCAGTGTGTGTGCAGAACTGAGATTGCCAGTCACGGGCATTCAGAGGCCAGAGAACTTCCCTGAAACACCAACCAACTTTGAGCCAATAGTTCTTGATAATAAATTACATCAAGAAATAAAATAATACTGGAAATTTAGAAACATGTACATTTATTTTGCTAATATTTTCCATTTACTTTCTTTTTTTTTCTGCTTTCTTCTAGAAAGACATAAATCCATGAATTAATGATCAGTTCTGGCCCTGAAAAGGCTGGGAATTTACCTGATGGGGTGTGCGGAGTGCACTGTCTAGGAGCAGTGCTCTGGCTGCGTGTGCACACGAAGTATGTGACACTGTGGTTTCACCAAAGGTGGCAGATGCAAGCCGTGCATTGTGACAGAGCATATTTTCCCTAAAAAAAGGTTCAGTTCTTGAACATAAAAATATCCTAAATACAGACATTTGCATGTTCAGGTTTTGTCAGTGTTCATGTTGAAAGAAAAGGAAGGAAGGAAGGAAGGAAGGAAGGAAGGAAGCAAGATCCTCAAATCTTTAAATGAAAAATACTATTATAAAACATGCGTTTTCATTTTCTGAGTCCTCCAGTGACTGCCCAGTGTCCCATCCTCCTGGATTACCAAGCCTCACACCAGCCTGATAGTCTATCTTTCTTGTACCAAAAGGATGTGAGAATGAATCATAGTATCACAGAATGGTTTGGGTTGGACCGGACCTCAAAGCCCATCTAGTTCCAACCCCTCCACCACGGGCAGGGACACCCTACACTAGACCAGGTTGCCCAAAGCCCCATCTAACCTGGCCTTGAACACTGCCAGGGATGGGGTCTCCACAACTTCTCTGGGCANTACCCCTTGTCCTATCACTGCACTCCCTAAGAAACAGCCCCTTGCCAGCTTTCCTGTAGGCCCCCTTTAGGTATTGGAAGGCCACGATCAGGTCTCCCCAGAGCCTTCTCTTCTCCAGGCTGAACAAGCCCAGCTCCCTCAGCCTGTTCCCACGGGAGAGGTGCTCCAGCCCTCTGATCAACTTTGTGGCCCTCCTCTGGACTCGCTCCAGCAGCTCCATGTCCTTCCTTCACTGGAGGCCCCAGAGCCGGACACAGCACTCCAGGTGGGGTCTCACAAGAGCGGAGTAGAGAGTGAGAATTCCCTCCCTCAACCTGCTGGCCACACTATTTCTGATGCAGCCCAGGACACGGTTGGCTTTCTGGGCTACCAGCGCACACTGCTGGCTTATGTTGAGTTTTTCATCAACCAACACCCCCAAGTTCTTCTCCTCAGGGCTGCTCTCGATCTGTTCTCCGCCCAGCCTGTAGCTGTGGTAGGGATTGTGCCGGCCCATGTGTGTAGGACCTTGCACTTGGCCTTGTTGAACTTCATGCAGTTTGCACGGGCCCATCTCTCCAGCCTGTCAAGGTCCCTCTGGATGGCACCCCTTTCCTCCAGCATGTTGACCGCACCACACAGCTTGGTGTCGTCGGCAAATTTGCTGAGGGTGCACTCGATCCCACTGTCCATGTTGCTGACAAAAATGTTAAACAGTGCTGGTCCCAGTACCGACCTCTGAGGAACCCCACTCGTCACCGATGTCCACTTGGACATCGAGCCGTGAGTAGCACTGGAAATATGTCTGATCTGAATCTTAGTGTGTGAGAGAATAATGAAAATATTTATCTGCCCTCACTGTTCTGATAATTCATTAATTAGCATTTGTATTGCACTCTGATATTCTCTGGTGGGAGGCAGGACTCTCTGGTCACCCTTAGCAGTAGTAGCAGGAGAGGTTTTAGCCATGCAGGTGAGACGAGTTTGGTGGCTGAATGCAACACTGTGCCCACTGCCATCATGCCAAAAACTCAAAAGTTCAAAGGTATTTTGCGGGTCATGTTATTTTGGCCACTTCTCCCCATCCAATATTGAAATCTGATGTGTTTTTTGGAAGAGGCAGCTTCCCCTGATCCAGCAGGACTGTTTTCATTATAAACAAAACTCTCGCAGTAGGGCTGGAGCCTGCTCTGCTTTGTGCCTGTTGGCTCCGACAGCAGTTCCCCGTGGCGGCACAGAGGTGGACAGAGCGTGCCAACCCCTCCAGCCAGCGGCTCTTGCTCCAGCATGCCGGCAGCCCCCTGGCAAGACATCTGTACCCCGCGGCCCTGTGCAAATCCCGTGTTGCATCGATGCCAGCCCCACTGGAGCATGAGCTAATGTGGAGGCAGGGTGATGGAGCACTGCTGGACGGGGACCCTGGCTCTGGTAGCGATCGAAGGAGGCATGAGAGAGGTCTGGGGGGTGGCAGATGGAAGCAATGAGGAGTGGGATGGGGAATCTTGCAAGGAAAGCTCCTGGGAAGACAAATGGGGTTAGAGAGGGATGCTGGAGGGTGGCTCAGCAGCAGGACAGAGAGCTGGGGGACAGGGTAAGGACAAGTGGTTAGGAAGGGGAAAAGATGGTGAAACAAGAAACCACGGAAAGGAGGGCAGAAGAGGGAAAATAAGGAGAAAGAATGATTTCAGATTTCCAGGAGGGAAATCAGACGCTGGGAAATAGAAGGAACTGTCTGGAGGCGACAGAGGGACACAGGAAGCTGACCAGGATCGAGGACTACATGGGAAAGCCGTGGGCAAAAGAGAGATGGAGCAGAGAAAAGGTAATGGGGAAAAGGCGAAGGGAAGCTGAGCTTGAGGTAAGAAGAATCAGAAGAAAGAGGGAAAGAAAACGTGCAAAAGGTTAATGTCATGGGGAGAAATGAAGAATGAAAGTGAAGAAGCAAGGAAGTGCCCAGGACTTTTAGAAACTTCAGTTCATTCAGATTTGTTCCAGGCCAGTTTTTGGGGGTGACTCTCAGGATGGGCTCCGTGTTAAACAAACTCTGCTTTTTGGAAATTTGCTTCCAATAGTAATGAAGCAGGATGCTTGAAAACTGGCATGTTTCCTATAACACAGAGGAGATGGAAGGAAAGAAAAATAATAGACTCGTCCATAAAGACGGTAATCACAACCACATGCTCTTATAGCAGAACTATTTTTAAAGGATCATTCTAGTATTTTTGTTTGTTAACTGACACTGGGGAGGAAAAGGATGGTAGTGTAGTAAGGAATTAACCAACCTGTGTTTGCAGCATTGCCCGCTGCTGGATGGACGCGTGCTTGGATGCTGCAGCACACATGCCTATGCCATACGTGATGTGGTAGCAGGTGGGGAGCCGAGGTGCAGTTTCACCAGTGGTTTTAGCCAGCCCGGTATTGCAGTGCTGCTGGAGGGGCTGCGCTCCCGGAGTGGGAGCCGGAGGGAGGAGGAGACCCTCTCCCAGCAGGGGAGCGATGTCTCCCTGCTCTGCCTGGGGGACCCCTGATCCCTGCTGGCCACCAGCCGGTTGGGAAGGGGCTGCTTTCCAGCAAATTCCCACTGGCTTGGCTCCGTCCGCCTCACAGGCTGAACAAAAGCAGGGGAATTCAGCCCTGAAAGCAGCCAACTCTCTGTGTCCTCCGGTACTGCCAGATTCTCAGAGCAGAGACTTTAATCGCATGCAAGCAGTGCCGTGAGAGCAAGGCTGCAACTGGAGGGCAGTCTTTCCGTCAGACGTCTTGCTGTGTGAGCTTCACAAGGTGCCTACCTGACAGCGCGGTGCTGCTTTTAATCGTTAGTACGCTGTTCAACCCCGAGCGTTTGAATTTTGGCTGTTCAGTTCAGAGCTTAACCTATTGCTGGGAAGGGGAGGGAAAGGCTGCACACAAGAAGGTGATGCGCGTGGCATCGCCTGTGGGTTTTTGGCTCATTTCTGCAGCCGCTGTCCCTGGAGGCTCTTGGCCGAAGCCCGGAGGGCAGAGGGCTGACCGCAGGAGGGCACAGCCACGCCAGCCGTGCGGAGGCGGGTTAGCCAGCCGGGCTGCAGGAGCTCTGCCACCGGCACCAGCCAGCGCCACGCGTGCTCCCACCCCGTACCCTGCACCCCACCCTCTCCATGCCCCCACCCTGCCATGGGGAGTACATCCACCCCCATACGTGTACCAAGGACAGGCGGCGAATGTGGCTGATCACAGTGTGGAAAAACCTTTCCCCGTCTGGTACCGCTGGCTGTGTGGAAAGTCATGCTCCCCCCCCCAGCTGCACCAGTGCCTTTCTCCTAGCACCCACGGAGATGCACAGCCCTAACAAAAGCCACTGTGTTTTAGCAGCCCAGAGCAGAGGCTGTTGATGAACGAGATCAGCAGATGGTACAGGCTGACACCACACACTGGAGCTCTCCTCCTGAGGAATTTCTCTGCACTAAAGTGTGTTGAAAGCTTTAAAAAGCCTTAGCAAATATAGCAGTTAAGTACTCCCCTGCATTTTAAATATCTTGTTTACTGCACGTGACGTTAGAGATGTCATGTTCAAAGAGGTAGATATGTCAGTGTGCACCAAGAGAACTGCTGGGCGGTAGCCCTGCAAACGTTCTAGGGGGGTGGTGAGAAGCCTGCCTGCGACGCGGGCATTTGCCAACGGCAGCAACTCCATTAAAGACAGCAATAAAGTAAAATTCTGTAAAAATCAGATGTGTCAGAGCAGCAAGCTCTTTGGGAAATCCAGCGGGAAAAAATGGTGTTTGATCCATGAAGATTTAACGAGAATCAACATGAAAACAGAGCGTGCATTTGATGAACTCTGTTGAAGAACAAAAAACAGTACGAACACCTGGCAGTAAGAGTCAAAATTCTCAGCATATTTGACTCTTCAAAGTCTCTGCTTACAGATGTGAAAACAGCTTTGTTTACTTCATAACTGTCAAGATTAAAATGTCTTAAAACAAGCCTCCTGAGATCTTCATCTGGTTTTATAGATCTTTCCTTACTGATGTGAGTGTTCTCGGGAAATGGTCTGGGTTCTGGCAGCTCATTAAAGATAGAATTGTATTGACTGAAACAGACTGTAAATAAACCTGCGTACCAGCAGGCTGTTTCCTTCCACGGCCCGTACCCTGATACTGCATTCATTATACACTTGTTAGGGCCTTGTTTTTTCAGAGGTGCTGACACATGCAATTCCCGCTCATGCCAGGAATGGTTCTGGATGAAGCAAGCTTCTAAAAGTTAAAAATCGGGTCAAATGCAGTTTGCTGGTTCCACTTCAGCATCTCAAGAACAGAGTGAACCTGCTCCCTGCTTCCCTGCTCTGTGGTAACAGGTTGCCACTCACTATCATTATATTGATTATTTTAATAGGGTAGTGAATTGCCATGGAAACTGCCAGTTCATTTCTTCTCCTTCTGCATCCTGGCATTTCCAATTAGAGCACTATTAGCCTGGTGCTCTTAAATAAAATTGGAAATCACTGGGCTAGCTTATCTTCATTTCAGCAAGGGCTGCCTGTGAGTTTACATGCTTATGGCTTTGCCAGAGTGTGCTATAGAGCTGTCAGTGTTTTTCTTTTTTCTTTCTGTATCAGCTACACGGCCATATATAGGTGACATGGACATTAGCTATACTTCCTGTAGACTTTTGCTCTTTGGCTGATGCAGGACTACCTGCTAAGGCAGGAATTCCCAGGGAATTACAGGCATTTCTGCACATAAGCAAATGACACTAAAACTATTAGCACATGGAATAGCCTGGGAAACTCCCAAATGTCCTGAGGTTTAATAAAAGAAAATTTGTATTTTTATGATGCAAGGCCTTAAACAGAGGACACCTTCACTGGTCAGGCTAGTTTAATCCCAGGAAAAGGTATTTGCTTTCTGGAATAGCTCATAAAATGATAGGAAATAGGGATGGAAGCAACTTCAGGAAGAGTCTCAAATATCAAGGCAAGACCAGCCAGACTTGAACTGTCTCAGAGAGCTCCCTTCCCACGTCAGCTCCCATGTCCCCTGATGTTGGGAGAGTTTTTTGCAAAGGCAAACCAGGACATCTGATGTTGCACCTCATTTAAAACCCTTCCTGCTTCTCTTACCAGCTATTGCCATGGAGGATTGGGTTTCCCTTTCTCATTGCAGCACTTGCTTTCATCTCCACCAGGCCTTTGTATCAAAGATCCTGCTCCGGGGCGGTCCTGTCCACGTTGGTTTGCCCTCTGCAGAAAATGGTTGCCAGAAAGGTCCCTGCTGTAGAAAGCCTGAACATGGTCCTGCACAAGCTTTAGACAAGACCTTTATTCAGACTTCTTTACTGCATTTAAGCCATCAGTGCTGTCAGAGCACGAGCAGAGCCAGAGGGACATAAAAAACTGTCTGCTCAGGATAATCTGCGTGCAAGCACACACCCCCACACACTGCAGTTCCTCTACCAAGGCAACCCACGATTTTGCTGGATTTTTGGATTCTTTGCATAAAAAATTGTAAAGATTTTCACAGTGATAAATGTATCAGGATATCTCAAACAGATGGGAATAACTTAAAATTGAATTCAGTCTCAGCCAGACCAGCTTGCAACACACATATTGTTTCCTATTGTCAAAATGTGATTGGATGCCTTATTTTGTTTGTGGGAAAGGGCTGAGTGTGCATCTTGAATGGATTAATTTCACTTCTTACATAAACCTATAAAACTGCCTACAGATCTAATCTATATGAAAATTGTTCTCTTGATAACAGGTCTTTCCCTTAAATTCTATCATGGCTTAGTTCTAAAAATCCATCTTTACAATAAATCTCAGCTGTGTGGTTGTGTAATTTTGTTTTCCCTTATAACTACAAATCAGTTTTCAGGACTTACAGAATGGCAGTGTGTATGAACTCTCCTTCTGCAATGTCTGGCTAACAGATTAGTCTGAGAGCTACGCCGCCATCAGAGAAGACAAAATACTTTTTATGCATGGGGTTACCAATAGGGTAAATAAAAGTTCAGATGTTACACCATCGGTGAAAGTCTCTTCATCGCCCTCTGCCCCGCATTGCTTTTCTTCACCCCCCATTCTCATCCCTGCACCAGCAAAGCCAGGCAGGGCTGTGGGAAAGGGCACTGCCCACCAGTGGTGAGGGGCAAGGAGAGAAGATGGAGGGGCTGGTGTGTTTACATGCCTAAGGCGGCAGCCTGGTAGTACAAAACCTTTAGGACTAGGAACGTTAGGGTCCCCAGTACTGGATCAAAACATCTCCAGCCCCTGAAACCAATCTGACACCCATAAGCTCTGCCAGCTCCCAGCTCCCACTTGTTCAAAGCATGTCAGTGGGTTTGGATTTTCTCAGCTGGCTTTACATCACTGTTTTAACTTCACACTGCAGCAGGTGCTATCTGTTCTCCCACAGCTCATGTGACAGCTTCAGGCTGCCAGAAACCGCTGCTACAGGTTCAGGTTAATTTCGCAGAAATGTGATTGTTTGATCTCATTTGTCCTGTTAGGACAGGTAGTGCGCTGGTCTGGTACTAATTATCATGAAACCACAGGCTTGAAAGAAGGCACAGGCAGTGATTGGAGAGTAAGAGCACAAGATAATTTAAAGAGAGAATGAGGCAATAAAAGGGGGCTGGGGAGAATGTAAATCTCCAGGGAATAAGTAAAAACAGAGCAATAATAAAACCCAGATAAAATTCTTTGGGAATAAGTAGCAAAAATAGGCATGGTGAGGGTAAAGGATAAGGCCTGAAATTTTGATGAACCCCTTCATCCAAAGCACTTCCTAGGCATCATTGACCTAAAAAGAGACAGCACATGAGATGGGTAAACACTCCTCCTCCTGTTTTACAAGTGGGGAGGTGAAGATGGGCATGTGTGGGTGGTGGGTTTGTCTGGCATCTCACAGAAAACCTTGGCAAACCCCAGGCAGCTCTCTCGAGCCCACGGAGCAGACGGTCCCCCTTCTCCAGCTGGGAGCTGAGGAGCCGTGGCAAGTGGTCTCTGCTTTCAGCAGGAAGGCGTCAGCCTTACCGGGGTGGTCAGCCTCACCGGGGTGGCCAAAGGGGGTATGGCCGAGGGCAAAGAATTGGAGGAACCAAAGAATTGGTGTTTCCCTCTCCCTCATGAGCACAACCTCTGGCAAGTCTTCTCAGTGGACCTCCAGTATCTGCTAGCAAAGATAAACTCTATGTCAAAGGGAAAAACAGCCTCGTGGGTAAACGAGCAGTGCATTTTTCAAGCCATGATAACCTCATCCAAAATGCATTCTGGCAGCAGGCTTTTGTCTTTCTTCACATGCTTCTGCTCCTGAGGACCTCCTATGGCAGAATCAGAAACAGCAGTGAAAACAAGCTCCTCAGTCTGTGTTTTAAGTACATCGGGGTCTTGTCTTAAAGGACTTGGCCCCACGGTGACAGTAGGTTTAAGTGCACATGAAACTACTTTTAAGGTTTCTCTGTCTCAGTGCTCTCTGTCTGTGAATTTTGGAGGCAGGGGTCAGAAGCTAAGATCCCAGCAGAGCGCAGGCCAAGGGGAAAAACAGCTGAGCACACGAATAAAATAAAAATAGAAATGGTAGCCACGCCGAGAGGGACAAGGCTCTGCAGTCACGCAGTCTGGCTCAGCAGTGCCCTCGGGGTGGAAAGCCGGGGGTGGGAGGGAGGAACTTCCTCTTCCTATACCGCTTCACCCACATCCTGCTGGGGAAAGATCCCATTTCTTTAACAACATGGATTTGGTTAAGGAGGAGCCAGAACAGTAAATATTGATGTGGGCAGAGTGGATAAAGCCCTGCTCATTTTTAAAATTTTTTTTAAGTCTTTTGCAGCAGCAATACCAAGTGGGTTTCTCTTCTCTTCTAGAAGCCTTCAGGAAAATGTGAGGACTTTCTGATTTTTTTTTAATTGGGTGAAGCCAAAAATTGGAAGGTGGATTTAACAATCTGAAACCCAACACACTTGAAATTATTCCAGAGCATTTCTGGGCTGGGATATTCTTGGGAGAGCACCTCTAGATACCAGGGAAGTTGTTCATGGTGTTCATCTGGAATTTGCCTTTCCTCCTTTAATCTTATCCCCTCTGGGGAGATTTTCACAGAATTGCATCAGCAGTTCTGATAGGAGAGGTAAAGTCATTTCTTTCTTTTAGGTAACTGGCAGGGGATTTAGCCATTTGATTGCTATTGATTTCCTTGGGAGTTAGGCATCTGGCTATTTTGGGGATTTATGCCAAACCTCCGTGAAGAAATCTCCTTTTTGCACTTAAAACATTTCTGGCCAGTCTATCCACAGTGAAGTGCCATAATCTGCCTTGAATCTTACTATTCTTAGCCATGCATCTCCTATTCCTCTGCCAACTTTGCAAGCACAAAATCTACCCTCAGCGTGAGAGCTGTGAGCCGTGCAGCTTGGTAAGAAACGGTGCGTGGGTGGAAGGGCTTTCCTCTGCTCCCATCCCGGCCGTGGGGTGGAGAGCCGCGCCGTGTACTGGCAGCTCAGGGAGGACGAAATGGGGATATGTGGGGATGTTCATCGGAGGATGAAATTTGCTCAGACGTAAGTTAGGTCAAACAGAAGGCTAAAAGAAGTAATCCCCAAAGCAAACAAAATGCAGCTGGATGCAATTACTAGAGTGAGCTCTGTCCACTCTCTGGCTACTGCAGGTTGCTACACCACACGTAGTCACCAATGGAGAGTTTTGGAAACTGGGAAAAAAAAACCACAAAACCCTTTAGTGCTACCTTGGCTCGTTTTAAAGCATGTGCTTTCTTGCACTGTTTCTGCAGAGTGGATTTTGGAAGACAATTCAGCTTTGACAGTGTCCTTTTTGAAGGGCTCTGCTGACCTTTCCTGAGAACTAACAAGACAGAAGTGAGCTGCCTGCATCGTTTCCTCCTCATTCCTTGACAGCTCCATATAAATAATAATACTTACAACTGGCAGCTGACATTTACATTGTCTAAAGAAAATTACCTCAAAGGAGAGAGGCCCCCTGACATGTGAAGCCTGTAAAATGATAGTGAACTTGTGTGTTCTGCAAAGTCAAATATAAAAATAGGGGAGACTTGGTGAAGGTGGAACAGCTCATGTGAAGTTTGACAGTTTTACTACGTATCTGTGTTTCATCACAACCCAAATTGTTCTTTTCTGCCTTTAACGGCTAGATTAGTTTCCTCACTAGCATTTCTATTGCAGCCAGCAGCCAGGAAAACCAGGGCATGCAGAAGCAGGCTCTGAATTTGCTCTGTCTTCTGGCTGCTGGGTTTTACTGTCTGCCTCTGAAATCCAACTTCAACCCTCAGCTTTCCCTGCACATTCATTTCCTACCCTGCTAAAGTCTTCTTTCAAGTGCTGATACACGCTGCGTACTCCCATCAAACCAGACCCACTCCCGCACTGCCAAATCTAAAGCAGTGCTAAAGATAATATCTGAAGACACTAGCAGGTATCGGTGAACATGATGGCCTGGACTTCTAGATGATGCTGACTGCTGCACTTGCAATCATCTTGCCCACATGAAGAAAGGCTCTAGTCCCTTTCTGCACATGACATTTTCCTTGCACTTACATTTCAGCCTTCTAGGGGCTGTCATCTCTGTGTGCCCCACTGAGGGACATGATCACCTGTCAGCAGCTGTCCTGGCCTTCTACTCAGGTCGCTGCAAATAAATATCACCAAGGATTTACCACTTGCAACTGGGTATGGTGGTTGGTGCAAGAGCTCTCCTGAATGGCAAGGAGCTCCCCAATTCCAACAGGCACAAGTGTTTCTGGGTGCTTGTATTGTGCTGTTGTTGCCATTTTATACGGTGAAGATAGACATCTCCAAGCCCCAAACACTCAACATGCTCATACTGCCTTGAGCAGTGTGTTTTTACCTAGGGTTTTTAGACCACTTCTAAGAGGTCTGTAAGAAGGAACTAAGGAAGGTAAGGAAGGTAAGCCTATTGTCACTAGGGACCAACTCAGTGTCAAGCTAGATGCTTAAAAAAATAAAATTAAGAGTCAGCAAGTCCAAAATGTTTCAACACACTGTTCTAGAATATATTATTTTGCATCTGAAATGTACAAGTTAAAAATCAGTATCCAACTATAAATTCCTTTGTCAGCCCTTAAGTAGGTGTAATACAGTTTTCTGTTCTTAAGGGTTATTGCTGCTGTTGCAAATCATGAAGGTAATAGGCATTAAGGACCCCAGCAGAAATTTTTAGTAGCATACTGAGGATGATACAGTTTATTAATATATCTCCTTGGATTTTTATTTTTTGTCTTTCTCCATGTCTCTCTGCTCCTTGACTATCTAAATGGGAATGGAATGGAATGGAATGGAATGGAATGGAATGGAATGGAATGGAA
The DNA here is from genome assembly GCA_013399095.1 of Psophia crepitans. Lineage (NCBI taxonomy): Eukaryota > Metazoa > Chordata > Aves > Gruiformes > Psophiidae > Psophia > Psophia crepitans. The sequence goes on from VWZZ01004722.1 coordinate 125,230, forward strand.
TGGAATAGAATAGAATAGAATAGAATAGAATAGAATAGAATAGAATAGAATAGAATAGGGATTTGCTTTTCACATGTGACTTTCTTTCATTGAATCAATACGTATGAATAAAAATTTTAGAAACAAATTCTTGTAAAAAGCGATGTACAACGTTCTGTCATATAGTTGGCAGTCCCTTGGCCCACTCAGCCCACGCTGCCTCCTCAAGCCACTTCATAAGCCACACTAAAAAAGACACACCACCAAAACAAGGATGGCAGATCCCTGAGTTCACAGAGGAGCCAAGGGTGTCCAAACATGTGGCCACAATCTCCCATACCATGGTGTTTCCAGAGCATAATTTTGGGGCATCAGTGCAACATGCGCAAAACACGAGCATTTTTTATCGCCCTCTACAACGACCTGAAAGGAAGTTGTGGCGAGCTGGGGGTCGGCCTCTGCTCGCAGGTAACCAGTGACAGGACTAGGGGGAACAGCTGCAAGTTGCGCCAGGGGAGGTTCAGGTTGGAGATTAGGAGAAATTTCTTCTCGGAAAGGGTGGTCGGGCATTGGAACGGGTTGCCCAGGGAGGTGGTGGAGTCACTGTCCCTGCGGGCGTTTAAGGAAAGGTTGAATGTGGTACTTACCCATGGTTTAGTGGGTAAGAGGTGGTGGGGGGACAGTTGGACTAGATATTCCTTGAGGTCTCTTCCAACCTTCATGATTCTATTTGTGCTGAGTATTTTTTCTGAGACTGACTTTTTGAATAATTGTTGCTAGTACTCTTGCTATTGTGCTATTTTGTTGCTTCAGTGATTTAAAGGAACAGTTAGATCATCAACTCTGGCTTCCTGTAAAACAACAGGCCATTACACTTCATCCAGCTATTCCTGTACTGAGTGGAATAATTAATTTCTGACCCCAAAGTAATGAGTTTAGCTAAAGCTTCTGGAGACAGGCTAAAGGCAACACTGATGTAGAACCTGTCATACCATAAAGTATGTTCTGGATTGCTGGGTTTATATATATATACACACATACAACAGCAGGTTATATGTATATGTATATTTCTCACATTAATTACTTTGTCTTCATTTTCCAGCCCCTGTTCCTGTAACACCATGTCTATACAGTTAGAAATATTTTAAACTATATGTATTTCCATGAAATGTCACCATGTAACCATGTAATCTTTTTTTTCCCCGTGATTGAAATCTTTACATCATTTTGTTTGTTTGTTGGTTTGCTTGTTTCCTAGGATAGCATCTTTCAGTCTGCTAGTTGTCCCTTCTTCCTTGGCGTGAATCTCTTCATCCTTGGCATGAATCTCTTCTTCTTTGGTGTGTATCTCTTCTTCCTTGATGTGAAACTCCCAAGATACGTCCCCTTTCAACAATGATCCCTCACTATCAACCACTTTTCAGATATGGGGTCACACATCTCTTTGTACTAGAGGTTTTTTAAAACAAGAATGTTGTGTGTTTCAAAGCTGATCGCATTACACAACTGGACAACGTTTTAGGTTAAGGTCATATCTCTTATTAGAATATGCAAAATAATGCAAAGATACAAATGCGCAAGCTACTTCTATCAACTGAATTCTCCAATGGGTGAAATCAGGGTTATCTTACAGAAAACATTTTCCACCAACTATGTGTCTTGGCACTGTTCACACATACTACATTGAATGTGATATGAGGGTAGACAACTTGCAATTATTTGAGTCTTCTTTTGTGTTCTGCCTGAATACTTCCAGATTTGGGATTTTTCTCAAGAAGATTTATAAGAAATAATGACAGAAGGCCATTGATCTTTTTAGTTTATTTTTCTATGACTCCTGGATGAAAGCCATCAAGACTCAGGCTGTATTGTATACTCAGATTTCAAAAAATTCTATTTAAATATTTTAAAGAAAAAAACTTTATTCTCTGGAACATTTTGTGCATATGTTGATTGCAAAATTGTGTGGGCTTTTTTAAGGAGAGCTGATTGCAGTTTACAAAAATGTCCTTTCCATTGACTTAGGTAAATCAAATTCACTTTTAGTAACATATTCCAAAGCAGAATCACTGAGTTCAAATCCATGACAACAGAGAAATGTATCTGTGGGCAAGTACTGCTTATTACTGCATCTGGTGGCAAGGATTAGCTTTACAAGAAAGGTGTGGTCTGAAGAAACTGAGAAAAAAAAACACCCTCCCATTTTTAATAGCTTTACCATGCAAATCAATGCACTTAGCTTACACTTACAATTTAATACAGATAGTGCAGTACCTAAATCCAGCACTGTAGCTGAAACCATGTAGCCCTTTGGTTGCATCACCATTATAAGATGATAAAACTTGTGAAAAATTGTGTTCTCATTTGTTATGAGCCTTGTGCTCCTGAGAAGCCATGGCTCCAACTTATAATTGGGGATCCTTTGAATAGACTCTGGATAGAAGGAAATTTCAGCCATATTTTAGGAATATTCCCACTTTCCCTAAGACATGATCCTGTTTCTACACTTCTTATTCTGTTTCTACATTTCTTAAAACCAGAACATGAAACTAAGATTTAACTGTATCTTCCCTTGTCTTCTCTCCTGTTGATGTAGTTATTTACTCAATATATGTAAATAATTGCTAGCGACCAAACCGCTCTGTGAATTTGGTAGAACGAATCATAGAATGGTTTGGGTTTGAAGGGACCTCAAAGATCATCTAGTTCCAATCCCCCTGCCATGGGCAGGGACACCCTCCACTAGACCAGGTTGCCCAAAGCCCCATCCAACCTCGCCTTGATCATTTCCAGGGATGGGGCCTCCGCAGCTTCTCTGGGCAACCTGTTCCAGTGCCTCACCACCCTCACAGTAAAGAATTTCTTCCTAATATCTAATCTAAATCTCCTCTCTTTTGGTTTAAACCCATTACCCCTTGTCCTATCACTACACTCCTTCGTAAACCATCCCTCTCCTGCATTCCTGTAGACCCCTTTAGGTACTGGTAGTCTGCAGTTAGGTTTCCCTGGAGCCTTCTCAATCTCAGCCTTTGCCTGCAGTACAGGTGGGTTTCTTCCAGTGTGTTTCTTGGCTAAATTCACCCATGTGTTGGCACTATTAGAGCTTGAAAACTGGACAGAGAAGACATTTTACCCATCACTGCTTCTTGGTGTGCTTGCTCTCAGGAGTGACATGATTGCTTCTGATGGCTGACTGGCTCCAACTCTGGCTTAAAAATCTCACTAGAATTTTGACTTATTTTTTCCTGGGAGACACTGACATAAACAGGAATCAGGAACTCCAGAAACTATGAAATCATTTCTTTGCCACCCAAACAGGCCGTACATGGGACATTTTTCCAACAGTGAAGAAGGCCCTGTCAGATTTAATGCCTGGGTGCACAGTCTGCATTTAATTTTCCCTTGTCATCATCACGCAGGTTTATTGCCATGTCCATATGAAACAATCAGCAGAACTGGAGCTCTAGATCCTCAACACGCCTTCTGCCACAGAGGCAACTCCTCCTCTTCAAAGGGGCCTTTAAACATCTTTAATCTCTGTGCGGATGCAAGACACTTAACCAGAAGACTTTCTTGAATGATAAAGAGGAAGCAGATCCAGAGATGGAGAAGCCAAAATCCTATGTGATCCATCTGTTCTGGTTAGTGAGATACTTCCGTGGTTGGATAAGTAAATGTTTTACTAGATAGACACCCTAAGGCTAGTCTGTTTTGTGCCAGAAATTAGCTTGTCTCCTGAATACTTCGGTGTGACTGATTGGTAATAGAAAGTGCTCCTTGGTGAGCAGGAGGATGAAGTCTCTCCTCTGGAATACTTCTGCAAGTAGAAATATTTCTTCATCGAAAATGAACCTTCCAGGACCACCAGAACAGCTGGAGTTCATTGATTTTTAACTTATGACAAACACCCCTCATTATATTTTGCAGCATGAACTCAGCTTTTGTTACTTCCTGAGGAGAGGAAAACGTTACGTCTGCCTTCCCAGTCGGGCTGCAACAGTTTATTCATTTCCCGGGAATGCTAATTCAGTGCCTCTCTTCTTTATCTTCTTATAGTCAGACTGTTCAGGCAAAAGTTTGGAAACATCCATGATTATTTTAAAGCAATTTGCACTCCATATTTCATTACTCTGTCTCATTGAACTGCTCAGCCATGTAAGAGCATCCAAATGATGACATCATGCAAGCGTGTCTTCATTATGTCAATCCATGAGCATAACAATGCTTGTATATTTATACATACATTTCTAGCAGTTAAAGCTCATAGGCTGTAAAGCTGATGTGCTAATCTGAAGCAGCAGGTTGTTTTGGCCTTCGCTTCTCTTCTGTAAAAACCCAGCACCACATCCTCATACCCATGTGCTCTGGAGCACAGTGTTAGCGCAACCTACAGCTCTGCTTGCTAAGCAACTGCTGCTGCCTTGAAACGAACCTGAAACGTGCTGTTGGGATTTTCATTTTTCACCAAGGTGCTTAGGCCTCATTAGAGAGATGAGAAAAAAACACCTTTTTAACATGAGAATCATACCCAGTGAGCCTAAAGGCACTTGACTTGCCATGCTGCCACAGGGTGCTTCCGTCAACCTCGCTGGAGCTGGTTTCAGTGATTTTTGACAAGAACAGAGTAAGTATTGTCAGTTGTAGAGCTGGGCAATCTGTTAAACTGAACCCTTACAATTTTTGTTGAACAGATTAATGAACAACTTAAGCAAAAACAGTTTGCTTAAGAGCAAAACAAAACTACGCCTCCTTTTGAAAGGGCTTGATTGTGCATGGGCAAGACATTTTGTTATTGTACCAATATGATGCAAAACTTCGGTTTGCCCAGCCTGGATATAAAACCAGAGCTGTTTGAGGAGTTTGACTGAGCTTCCCGTGGGTCTTAAGAGATTGTTTGACTCTATCCTTTCTCCTCTATCCCTCCCTGTCTGACCTGAAAGGTTTATAGAGCAATCTCAGTCTTAATTTGACTGAGTAAACCAAATGTTTTAAAGGAATGCTGCCCTGCGAATAACATGACTCTTCCTCCTTGCGGCATTTCTAGCAAAAATCACAATTTGTGATGTTTGCAGCAAATATTTTACAAATCTGACAGACACAAATGCTTGTGTTTCATTTGTAGCTACAAGCAGGGAGTGGGAGGAGGAGAGCAGAGGTTTGAAGCATCTGAAGATGATTTCTGTCAATTCTGACATGAGTTCACAGTATAGCAGTGCTGCACCTCAAGGTAGGGCGGTGACATCGGCTGCCCTGTGGGGCACGGCCTGACGGGATGGTGTTAGACTTTGCTGAGAGGCTGTTTTGTTTTCAGGGGTCTCGCTCCTCCAGCGACACCATTTAACTCCATGCTGCCCCAGCAATCACAGGAGAGGCACAGCAAAGGCTGTGTGTCCCTGCAATGAAGAGGCACTGGTCAGCAGTATCTGATTAGCATCCTGTTCTTTTTTACCCTGATCCCCCCACTGTTGAATTAAATAGATGCTCTGGAGGTCACCAAGGACTTCTGGCATTTGATATGCTGTCAATGCAATGAAGATATGGCTCCTCATCAGAGATCGCTCATTCCTCTGACTCGGAGCTGTAACGGCAGGGAATGCATTTTTCATGTGCTGTTGCAGAGCACAGAGAAGTTTCAGATGAACTGGAAGTGGATTTCAGGATGTAATACCATGTCATTAATTTATTGAAATTATCAATATAACTTAGAGGAGGACTTTGCTTGCCACTGCTCTTGTTTTAGTGACTTGGCGTAATAAATCCATATAGCAAATAACTCTGCTTCTCCATATTTATCCTCATTCTTTAATTTCAGATCCCTGAAATTTTTTAAGTTTGTGATGAAAAAGAAACTAGATATCCTGGAAAGGAGAGGGAATGCTCTCATATCACATCAGAAAAATTCCTGTTTGAAGCTCTGGTTCTTACTCAGCCCCAGAACATCATAGAATTATAGAATCACAGAATGGTTTGGGTTGGAAGGGACCTCAAAGATCATGTAGTTCCAAGCCCCCTGCCATGGGCAGGGACACCCTCCACTAGACCAGGTTGCCCAAAGCCCCATCCAACCTAGCCTTGAACTCCTCCGGGTACGGGGCAGCCACAGCTTCTCTGGGCAACCTCTGCCAGGGTCTCACCAACTTCACAGTGAAGAATTTCTTCCTAACGTCCAATCTAAATCTCCCTTCTTTTAGTTTAAACCCATTCCCCCTTGTCTAATCACTACAGTCCCTGATAAACAGTCCCTCTCCAGCTTTTCTGTAGGCCCCTTTCAGGTACTGGAAGGCTGCAGTGAGGTCTCCCTGGAGCCTTCTCTTCTTCAGGCTGAACAAGCCCAACTCCTTCAGTCTGTCCCTGTAAGAGAGGTGCTCCAGCCCTCTGATCATTTTTGTGGCCCTTCTCTGGACAGCTCCATGTCTTTTTTGTTCTGGGGACCCCAGAGCTGGGTGCAGTACTCCAGATGAGGTCTCACAGGAGCNTTTTCTTTTTCTTTTTCTTTTTCTTTTTCTTTTTCTTTTTCTTTTTCTTTTTCTTTTTCTTTTTCTTTTTCTTTTTCTTTTTCTTTTTCTTTTTCTTTTTCTTTTTCTTTTTCTTTTTCTTTTTCTTTTTCTTTTTCTTTTTCTTTTTCTTTTTCTTTTTCTTTTTCTTTTTCTTTTTCTTTTTCTTTTTCTTTTTCTTTTTCTTTTTCTTTTTGCACAGGTGGACTATTTTCATATTTTGGTTCCATTTTTTTTATTCTCTGCGCTTTCATCTGCTTTCATGTTGTAGGGTCAGTTCTGCCAGTCCTCAGCACTGGGTCACCACTTGCTTTGCATTCATTAGTCAGTCACGGCAGGAACCTGGTGAAGCATCCAACAGTCACATACATTGCCAGGTCATGTTGAGCTTCTCATCAATCAAGACCCCTCAAGCCCTTCTCCTCAGGGCTGCTCTCAATCCATTCTCTGCCCAGCCTGTAGCTGTGCTTGGGATTGCATTGACCCACGTGCAGGACCTTGCACTTGGCCTTGTGGAACTTCATAAGGATTGCAAAGTCCCACCTCTCAAGCCTGTCAAGGTCCCTCTGGATGGCATCCCTTCCCTCCAGCGTGTCGACTGCACCGCATGGCTTGGTGTCGTCAGCAAACTTGCTGAGGGTGCACTCCATCCCACTGTCCATGTCGCTGACAAAGATGTTAAAATGTTTGAGCCCTGTGACCAGCATTCAGCCTCTCCTGATCAGTGTGCAGCTGTCAGAGTAACTGCCAGGAGTTAGAAATGAGGCACAGCAGTAATTTAACAGTAGAAAAGCACCCCTCCCATTAAAGTCTTTGCAATACCTTTAACTAAGGCAGAGCTGTGTTTCATTGAATAGCCTCTGCACATTTAACTTCTTTCACTCCATACTGCAGGCAAGGTAAGGGGCTCAGACTTCCACTGCAATTTTTCCTCCTTGGAAAATCAGAGCCTAAGTCTGCTTTTGACATGAAAAGTAAAAACCCATGTGTACTTTTCAGTCTGTTTCAACAGCCTGGCCCAGAGACTCCCTGTAAATTCACTCTGTTGCAGCAAACTATCACTTTTATTTTTCATTCTGAGTCTTGAAATAGTAGCAACCTCCTATTTAATTTCCCTGGTAACAGTATGGAAGAGAACATGGCATAGATATGCAGAGCAATAACTGAACTTCATGATGAGCAATTTCAAAATACCATCAGTCTTTGCCACTGTAGGATATTTTTTCCTCAATTCTCCCACAAAACCCTGCCCACAGTCAACTGTTTTTACACTCTCCCATTTGTTCCCATGTAGGTTCCCGAATATTTGATTACCGTGTTGGTCAGATCCATTGGTCTGCTGCAGCTGTTTCGTAGTACCACAGGTACACACTGCCCATAAACCTGAAATGTGCTTTGTAGCTGCTGTACGTTAGTGGACATCTCAGGTCATTAACTGAACACAGCTGTAGAGACAGAGGGACTGGGATCTGGTCCTAATGTGGCAGCTTGGAATACCTCAGCTTAAAATGTCAGCTACGTGTGTTCTGCACAAAAATGTTGTAAAATTGACTCTTTGGTCACCTTCTCTGGTCATATTAATTAGGCATCATGAGTAGCTGGATCACTAAAGAAAAATCTAAGGCTGGGCTGAGGCAGTTCAGTCTAGGGTAGTGGAACCTGCTGCTCCAATCCATGCTTATTTTGCAAATCCCTTATAAAAGCCAACTTCCACAGGGTTATACAGCACCAGTTTCCCTGTGCTATTGATCAGAGTTGGTCAACTGTATAGTACCTTGGAAAAGCCGCTAGTGGCCAGCAGGCAGCTGATTCCTTCCCACAACAGGTCTGGGAAATACACTCAGAATCACAGAATCTTTAAGGTTGGAAAAGACCTCTAGGATCATCAAGTCCAAACGTCAACCCCAACACCACCATGTCTACTAGACCATGTCCTGAAGTGCGACACCTACACACTTTTTGAACACCTTCAGGGACAGTGATGCTACCACCTCGCTGGGGAGCTTGTTCAAACCTTTGACCAACTTTTTGGTGAAAAATTTTTCCTAATATCCAACCTAAACCTCCCCTGGACCCATTTGAGGCCATCTCCTGCAAGACAGCTGAACACACATTTCATGGAGCATGCAGTGGATCATAGCACAGTGAGATGGGCACATACCTGCCTCTGATGAGTGTATTCAGGCTGTTTCATAACTGCGGTGGCATAAATTCTGCTGCCTGTCTGTGAGGGCAGGAGTGCGGCAGGCCAGCTGCGGGCTGTGATACTGGGTTATTGGATTACAGAGAAACTACTGGTCGTTCCCGCTCTGGCTGCCACAGTTGTAGGTAGGCTTTCTGGGAGCCGCATTTTGTAGTCTGGGACACCACTGACTGAAGTTTAGGTTATATCACCGTACATTCCCTGCCCACACTGATATTTTTTGAAGTGCATGTTTTTATCTCCAGGGAGCATTTGGCCTTCTGTAACACAGTGTACCCAAGATGGCACTTGGTACTGGGTACTGATTTATAAACTCTGAGGCCAGGACAGACTGTGTTAACCATCTCATCTGACCACCTGAACAAAACAGGGCATTGCATTTCACCCATTTATTCCTACAACGAGTGTCATTATTTGGGAACTTGATTGAAGACACTCGAGTCAAATGCACACCAAGAGCTAAAACCCCACTAGTTCTCTTGGCATTTGTTCCACTAGTTGATTTCCCACCTCATCCCTGCACTTCAAAAATGGGTGTCTCACTTGAAAACATGGGAGATTTCTCACCACGCATTAACTGGTTCACATCAGTGCACACCATGACTTTTTCTCTGCTGGTGTGAAGGGCCATGTAGAAGCTGGTCCCTCCTGCTGGTGCAGGCACACAATGATAACAAAACTGAGCCAAGGTGTAAGTGATGCACAAGCACGGCCCCTGTGGACCTCAGCACCCGGCTTTGCTCAGCACCCGGCCTGATG
>VWZZ01004723.1:0-10936 GCA_013399095.1 Psophia crepitans
GTATTGCTAAGGCCCCGACATCCTTTGTTCAGTTGATTGCTGGTTTAGATGTATCAGAAGAACTTCCTGGTGTATTTCACTTTATGAGTATCCTCCAGATTGGGAAAAGATCCACTTTCATGTCTGCAAAAGTTACTGTGGTGGGGAAATGGGGAAACTTTTAATTTAATACTGCCTGCAATTCTGTTTTTGTTCAAAATTCCACAGTGTAAGAGGTAAAACTACTGTAGGTACATCAACACAACTTTTTGATTTGTGAGAGAAAAATAATTATGCTAAAAAAAATGGTTCACATTTCCTGCTTGCCTCTTCTCCTTCATTTAATGCCGACAGGCTCTCGTGCTTGTAGGTAGATGGAGCTTGCAGCTCCACCTTAGCTTCCCAATGAAATGCAGTGAGCGCTGCTTCGGTGCTGCATGCGCTTCCCTGGAACATAAGGTACAGAAACCCAACCAGAGTGATACAGAGACATGTACAAGCATACCTGTGTATCAGGCAGTGATACTAAACTGCCTAGTGTGTGAATATATCTCACTAGCTATTCTTATCCCACCTTACAGATTTCTCGGTGGTGTGACGTAGAAAGAACAGCCAGTGAGCCGGTCTGTTGGCTGAGGTCTGTCCCAGTGTCGTGGGTTACAGGCTCCCATATATGCTTTATGAAAAGAGGCCCTTTGGTTGTAAAATCCTTAGAGAAAATAAAGAAGGTAGTTGTGGTGGGTTAACCCTGGCTGAAGTCCAGGTTCCCACCCAAGCCGCTCTGTCACTCCCCCTCCTTAACTAGACAGGGGAGAAAAGGTGTAACGAGTGGCTCGCAGGATGAGATAGGGACAGGGAGAGACTGTTCACTAATTACTGTCCCAGGCAAAACAGACCAGACTTGGAGAGGAATTCATCTGATTTATTACCAAGCAAACACAGAGCAGAGCAGTGGGAAATAAAACCAAATCTTAAAACACCTCCCCCCACCCCTCCCTTCTTCCCAGGCTTAACTTCACTCCCAGTTTCCACCTACTCCCTCCCCAGCAGCACAGGGGGACGGGCATGGGGGTTACAGTCAGTTCATCACATGTTGTTTCAGCCACTTCTTCCTCCTCAGGGGGAAGACTCCTCACACTCTTCCCCTGCACCAATGTGGGGTCCCTCTCACGGGAGACAGTCCTCCACAGGCTGCAGGTGGAATCTGTACACCCCATCACCCCTCCTCCATGGGCTGCAGGGGACAGCCTGCCTCACCTTGGGCTTCATCACGGGCCACAGGGGAGTGTCTGCTCCGGTGCCTGGATCATCCCCTCACCCTCCCTCTTCACTGACCTTGGTGTCTGCGGCGTTGTTCCTCTCACATCTTCTCACTTCTCTCTCTGGCTACAAAAGCTCCCACAGTTGGGGTTTTTTTTTTGCCATTCTTAAATTTGTTGTCACAGAGGTGCTACCACTGTTGCTGATGGGTTCGGCCTTGGCCAGTGGTGGGTCTGTCTTGGAGCCGGCTGGCATTGGCTCTGTCAGACATGGGGGAAGCTTTCAGCAGCTTCTTGCAGAAGCCAGCCCTGTGGCCCCCCCGCTACCAAAGCCTTGCCACGCAAACGCAGAACAGTAGCCTTTAATTTTAGAAGTCAGCTTTCAGGCAATAGTGCACTTACAGGATGTTACAAAAATAAAGATCAGTGAAGCTAACACAGTACAGCAGGATGAAGGCACAGGAAGTGTTTTTCACAACTCAATTTTCCTTGTGGAGCAAAAGGAGGCACTAAGAAGAAATCCTGTTCGCGTACTGTTCTATATTCTCGTAGCGTCACTAGGAGTCGTAATTATAACTATCCTGGTTGCGCTGATACGGCATTTTCAGAAGCACAAAGACAGATCAGGTAAGATATCCTATTCAACGCTTTCAGAATACAAACCTCCTATTTAAATAGCCATTCGTGTGTAGATCCAGTTCCCTGCATTTCAGAGAACATCTGACAGTGCAGTTTCTGCTATGAGTTCGGTTAAGACTAGCGGGGTGCAGCTTTACACCGCTGTCAGTGCTGGCGAGGGCAGCTGCAGGGACTGCCTCCCTGAGGCTTTCCACATCGATGGAAGGACTTTCACCCCTGACTGCTGCCAAAGTCTAGTGCTGGGAGTGTCCAGGCTGGTCCTGTGTGTCTGCAAGGTGGACTTGTGGCAAGGCCTTAGGAGGTCCCAGCAGCTGCTGTTCTCCTGTTCTTTCTGTGGTCTGCTGAGAGGTGGTTTTGACATTTGGAGGTGGGACATTGGCTGGTAAAACAGGGCCTCATATCTCTGCCTGGTGGGGCTCATCTGGGTTGGTGAGTGCAGGCAGTGAGGGGGGATCCATCTTTCTTTCTGAGTCGGTGACCTTAGCCTGAATGCGATGTAACCTCCCCAAGCCCAGACACCGTGTCACCGCTGGAGCTGTGCGGCTGAACATTTGTTAACTGAGCTCAATCATGGCAGGTTGTGCAGTATGCGTGAAGCTGTGCTGCTGCTCAGGAGCTCCGCGTTAGCTCCGAGGCCTGTGTGAGATTTTAATCCAAATCGAAGATCTAGTTTGTCAGTTTTAGGTAGCTCATACCCAAACTGGAGGCAAGATGGGAATGAGAATTACGGGTCACTGCAGCAAATGTGTAGGGTGAGGAGAAGGTGGGTCTGTGTGGCCCAGAAGATGGAAGATGGTGGCCTTCTCTGGCAAGAAGCTGTTACGGTCTGAAGGTGCTTTGCAGTTCAAATGCAAAGTTGGTCCAGCACCTAGCTAATGGAGACAAAAAGTAGTTTGTTCCGTATGGTAGGAAAGAGCAGGTAGTGATTTGAAAGGCTTTGAGCTAAACAGAGGAGAGGATTGGGGGAAGGAAAGGACAGAGACAAGAGAGTTGAGGGGAGGGTGCAATCTTGGGGGGTGCGTATGAAGGGACTGAAAAATACAAGATCACTAGGTAGAATATTCTCCATGGTCATTAGCTTTAGTTATGTTCTCCTGAGCCTTACTGTTCTCTAGTAGGGGGTGAGCTGTAAGGAATTGGGCGAGATGCTGGGTGTGAATTATTCCACCTCTCCCTGCAAATGTTTCAAGGGTATTTGTCTGCTTTTTGCTTGACTTGACTTAAGTTTGGATCACAGGGTCAAGCATTCAACCTGCAAGTTTGGTACTTACAGATGAGAGAGAGTGTCCTCAGGAATGTGAAGAAAGGGATGAAAAAAGTCTTTATTCACGTGAGTATCCACCACTGTGTGGGTTCCTGTCAGTCACAGGGAGGGAGCCAAGAGTGTGATTTGTCCAAGTGTGGTTTAGTGAGGCCTGACTGCTTTGTTTGAACTGAATATTGTAATCAGGGGGATCTTTTTCTAGCACAGAAATATCTGAAATTTGCAAGATCCAAATTACTCAAAATACTCAGAGCTGCTGATAGCATTAGTACCAGGGTAATCACATGTGCACTGGACTAGGACTATGCAGATAATGAGTTTTGTGCAGTTTCAAGTCCTTCCTACCCTAACTTAGTGGGCTGTGTCCTCCTCAGCTGTGTGCAGAGACTTACGGTTCCTGTTAGCTGCTCACTGCCTGGGCACGACTGGTGCTTTCTCTTCTTCCAATTGCCCTGCACATTTGTTAGGCATCACTTCTTCTGGGCACAGGGGGTGGTCAGACTGCACAGGGCAGACAGTATGTCTCCTGTATTAACTGCAGCGATCCTTCCTTCCACCTGTCTGTCCTTCTGTCCTCCCCCACGCTCTCTTCCCCCTTCCCTTTTGTGGTCCTTTGCGCAGTTCCTCCCACTTGGTAGGAGGAGTGTCCACCCTAGCTCAGAGCCAGGCTATTGCATAGTGTTTGGCACATGTAGCTCATCAACCTGGAACTCATCAGCCCTGTCCCCTCAACACCAAGATGCGGCCTGCAGGGAGCAAAGGGAGCAGACCTTGCTGTCACCCCTGAGGTGGGTGTGTGAGGAGTCCAGCAGCTTCTCTAGTCAATAGAAGTGATTCCTGCATTTGAGTGCCAAGCACTACAACGCTACAGGCATCATGTGTGAAGTGGGTGGTTCAGGGTATAAATGTATCTCCTTGGGCTCTTTTCTTGCTATGTTTTGTAGTCATGGGAAGTGATGGAGGTGGGAGGTAAAGGGAAGTGAAACTCAGATATTCTAGTTGAGAGGCATGGCAGAGACTTAGATTTCAATTTACACTTTTTCTGAGTTTTCAGTAAATAGACAAATCTAATAGTTTTAGAAACTTGGCATCAGCTGTGAAACACAGACATTTCTGTTTGCTTTCTGCTTTAAACAAGATATTTCCTCATGGAGGATGTTACTCAGCCCAGCTCTCCATAATTACTTATGGAGCATCCTGTAGCTAGTCCCTACCCTCATGTGAGTCCCCAGACTGGTTATTTTCCTGCCAGCACTGGATTCATCAACCAGTGCCTGAGAAAAACTTGTTGAGCTACTATGGCAACACTTTGCAGAGGGACTTGTAATGATGTTCAGGTGAAAATGCTCTAACTGTAGGCACCGGTCACAAACCGTCTATGCTGGCATGTTTGCAAAAACCATTTTGCCTGTCTGAACTCTGAACCTTGACCTTGTCTTTTTCTTTTTCATGCTATGAAAACTTCCATCAGTGTCCCAGAAGTAGCTTCAGAAGAGTGTCTAAAGGAAGGCACTCAGAAATCAGCCCAGGAACGGACATCTAAATTTCCTCTGTGTTGTTGTCCACACTCTGAGCTTGCTGTCAATTAAATGCTTTTTTCTCCTCTCAGAAAATGATGAAAATCCTAATGTGCAGGGACTAGATGATACAAACTCCACTGAGCAAAGAGTAAAGATTTGCTGAGAAGCAACAGAGAGGCTAACCCAGCTACAGCTGACAAGGTGACGTATTTTTTTATCTCTGAATTTCAAGATAATCAGAAGCAAAAACAAGTAAACAGAGCAAAACCTGAACTAGAGTAACATATCAAACAAGAAAGAAGAGTTTTAACAGAATTTCCCATTGACTTTTACAATGGATTGGAAGCAAGGTTCAGGTCAGGGAAGGGAAAGTGCTACTGCCCACACAGGGCTGCCGTGCTTAGGGCAGTGTGTTTGGCCAGTGCTCCTCCATGCTTTGGTCAGGGACTGCACTGCCAGTGGAGCTAAAGCCCAGGCCCTTTTCTACCTCTCTTCACATACAGAGATGCAGCCAGCCTATCCAAAATGCTTGGGTGGCTCTGCCCAGCATTGCTGGCAGATGCCAGTGCAGGCAGGAGTGAACTGTTGACCAGAAGCCCCACTCCCACCAGCTGAGCACAGAGGAGAACAAACGGGCAGTGACGCCCTGGTGCCCCAAAGTTCTTGGCTGTCTAGGTAGGAGAGTCCCCTGTTGTGCTCCTGCCTGCAAGGAGATGGGCAGGCTGTGCTTGTGGGTGCCTCCACGTCCTTTGCACTCGCGCCCACATCTTTTCCCAGGGGTGGTGGGAAAAGCCTGAGTTTGGGAGCTATGAGCTGAGCCAGCTGCCCGCAGGGGCTGTGTCCCTCTGCCCATCTGGGTGGTGGGGGCTGACGGAGGTCCTGCGGCTGCGAGGTCTGTCAGGAGGCCAGGCCCAGCAGGCTGCATGCTGTGCCTGAGTCCTGCTCTAACCGCAGGTGTCCGCTCCAACTCTGTGCTAGCGAGAGGCAAGAAGGAGCAGCCGATGTAGAGGAGTTGCTGTGAGCGCTTGTGCCCATTGGTGCTGTTCTGCAGGCAAGTGCCCACCCAGGGGTCTGTCATCTCCCCCATTTCCATATACCTGTTGAAGGCCTGGCCAGGGGTAAACCAGCCCTGTGCGCAAGCACCAAACGAGCGTGCACTGTGAGTTACGGCGCAGGGTGCCCCGGTGTCTGCGTGCAGCTGGTCAGCTGCCTCTAGGTTGCCGGCTTCTTTGGTGAGGGGCTGGCCCGGCCTCTCTCCCTCCATGCTTCTCTCCTCCCCAGAGGATGGGAAGTAGAGGGAATCCTTTTGCACATATTCTTCGACTACTGCTTTGCAGATATTCTTTGGCCAACCTTTGCCAACTTCTAGCCATGTGTTTTTCCTGTGTCTGTATCACACTCTTTGTCTATTCAGTGGCATTAAAGAGATTTCTACTGAAATGTCTCTTTTCCTTCCAGATGGAGAAAGACCCAAGCTGCTGTGTCTTAGGACTATGAAAGCAGTAAAGCATCCTGCTTCAGTTAACAAATGTGTGCTACCCCAGATGTTGAGGCCACTACCTGTCCAGAATCTGAGCGCTGCAGTTCTCCAGGATTTGAGGACTGGCTTCCACCAGGTTTTGATCGCTCCATTACCCCAGCGTTTGATGGCTGTGCTCCTGCAGAATTTAATTACTGCACTCCTCCAGGATTTGAGGATTTGAAGGGTGACTACATTATTTTGTGTAATTCAGACTATGTGCCTTCATGATCCATAGAATCCTGGAAATGCAGTGAAGGAGTTGGGTCCTCTCAGTATGCTTTGATCAAGAAGAGCACAAGAAGTACTCCCAGAAGACAAGTCTGGAGATTCAGTATGCAGTTCTTCCCATTAGATTGGCCAGGAAAGATGTCCTCAGTATTGGATTTGAGGTTTGGACTCCTCCCTCCTCTCTCAGCTGGCTTCGAGCTAAGCTTGCAATGCTCTTGTTCCTGATGTAAATTTGATTCTTTGTTTGCTTTGAAGAATTGCGCGGAAGCCTGAAGAGAAATCCTTCTCTTTCCTCTTCTGAAGGTCTTCCAGGAGAACCCATGAGGAACTCCTTGGAAAGCAGACATGGTAATTAATCCTGAGAAGAGTTCAGTCCCTGCTTCTCTTTGCTGCCACTAAGAGGTGTCACTGCAAAAAGAGAAGGACCTCAGGGATCAGGGCTCTGACCTCGGTCCCCATCTCTTCTTGGGTGGTCCATGCACTTGACTGAATGGACAGGGGAACAGAGCCAACACCATAGCAACTCAGTGGACATGTGTGGTTTGCTTAGCCCTTCATCTAACACACAGAATGTTAATAAAACCACAGTTTAACTTGGTAGATTTAAGCATGATGTTACCTGTGTTGTTTGCTTAGAGGAATGTGCTGCTTAGGTGGAAGTCAGTTCAAACTATGTTAGGAGATGGGAACTGCATGAAGAACATGCAGCAGCTTTTAGTTAGGAAGTGTTGTTTAAGGAAGGAAAAAAGAAAAAAAGAACATTGCTAGCAAATGCATATAGCCATATATGTAATTGCCATTACTGAACAGCCTTTATAATTAGCTGTTGTATTTTCTGCAAAGCCTGTGTTAAACTTAATCTTAAATGATGTGTAGTACTTTTAAGATGGCTTTATCTTAATTAAAAGGTGCTGCTTGTACATTTCATGAACTATCTTTTCTTACAGAACATTGAATAAAAGTTGGGGTTTTTTGTTACTGCTAAAAAGGTGTTCCTGAGTGTCATTATGAACTGGGATTGTTTATGTAATCTGTTTTGTTGTTTAAGTCTATCTTAATAGAGGTTCTTTCTGTAAATAGAATCTATGGCTTTGTATTCTAACCCTGCTGTAGGCAAAGACACACTGTTGGTATCTCTTTAGAGCAAACAGGTGGTTGTGGTTACAGTCCCACTCCCTGAGTGCCCTTCTTCAGGGAGAAAAACCCCAAACCCACCCCCTTTCTCATCTTGTTCTCAGAGGGTCATTCGTGCTTTGCTGTGCAGTCTAAAGTCTGTCCACATCCTTCTTAACTTTTGATTCTCAGAACTGACCACAATATTCTTCTTGCATTTTAAAGTAATCAAGGTAAGGTAATAACTCCATGTGTTCATAGCTCTTGCTCCTCCTCTGATGTTCAGAAAGGAAATGTGTATTTTTTGAAGGGGATCACCTGCTACCTCACATTCAGGCTTGTCGCAGAAAGTATCCTGTATGAATTCAAAATTCAGGTTTACCCTCCAGTCTATGGTGTGAGCTTATGAGTCTTCATGGTGTAAGAGCACTTTCATTCCTATTGGGCATTTTTAGAAAAAAAACCACCTTACTGCTGTTGGTCTACAAGAATTCCACGAGGGTACATTTAGACTGACTAAGATTACAACGAATGACACCTCTGGAGATACCCAATCTTGTAGTGTGATGACAAATTAAGAGCTCATGAGTATGAAGTGTCTGAAAGCTGACTAATCTTTGATGGTCTTGAGAGTGGCTACTGTAAGCTGCAGATTGGAGGCTGTCATGGAAAAGGAGTTTTCTGGATGGGCTCTGGCTAGCGAGCTGGGGCAAGTGTTTCAGGGCTCTGCCTGTGCCAGCTGGCTGCTAAATGATGATGTAGAGCTCCGGCTCACCAGCTGGCAGCTATATAACAGTGCAGGCATCCAGGTTTCCCCCTGGCTGCTAAAGGCTCATGCATGGCTCTGGCTGGCCAGCCCTAGGCAAGCTTTTTAGAGCTTTGCCTGGCCACGCAGGGCAAGCATTTTATGCTTCTAGCTGGCTACTAAATAATAGTGTAGGGCTTTAGCTAGCTGATTCTGGCAAGTGATGTAGGGTTAGAGCTTGCCAGCAGGGGCAAGCAGTTTGGGTCACTAGCTGGCCAGGGCAAGTGTTGTAGGGCTCTGGCTCGCTGGCTGGCTGCTTACAACACCGTAGGGCTCCGGGTGGCTGGCTGGCCAGCGAGGTAATGATGAATTTGGGAGAAGTGAAGTCCTGTAAGTAAATAATGTTAATCTTTTCCTTTGTTGTATTACTGTTTCAGAAGTTATTTTTAGATGTAAAAGATGTAAAAAAAAGTCCTAAGTACAGGACTTAGCTCTGTAATACAAATAAGTTTCTAGTTTGTTATTAAGATTTCATTATAGAATAAAGATTTCACCCTCCTTGCCCTGGCTGGCCAGCTGGAGCCCTGCGCAGGTTGCCCTGGCTGGCTGGAGCCCTACACCGTCATTTAGTGGCCACCTGGTGAGCCAGAGCCCCATACCTCTCACCCCAGCTGGGAAACCAGAGTCCTATACTGTTTGCCCTGGCCTGGCCAGCCAGACCCTTTAAAAGCCATTATTTAGCAGCTGATTGGCAAGCCAGAGCCCTAACACACTTGCCCTGCCTGGCCAGCCAGAGGCCTTCATTGGTATTTGGTGGCTGGCCAGAATCCTACATCAATTTTTAGTGTCTGCCTTGCCAGCCAAAGCCCTAAAAGGCTTGTCACAGCCTGCAACCTTGAGCTGTAAAATGCTTGCCCTGACTGGCTAGAGATCTGAACAGCTTGCCCCAGTCAACCAGCCATAGCCCTAAAACACTTGCCCCAGTCAATCAGAATCCAATACCTTTATTTAGGCGCTGGCTGGCCAGCTGGAGCCATATGCTGTTATAATGTCCAGCTGGCCTGCATGTGCCAGAAAATGCTTGCCCTGGATGGCTAACTAGAGCCCTAAAAGGCTGACACCGGCTGGCCAGGCAGAGCCCAGCACCACTTGCCCCTGCAGGCCTGCCAGAGCGCTAGGGTGCGTGCCCTGACTGGCCAGTTAGAGCCCTGTGTTGTTGCACCGTGGCTGGCTGGGCAGACAGAGTGCTACGCAGCTTGCCACAGCTGGCCAGTTGCACCCCTACACCGTTAATTAGCTACAGGCCATCCGGCTGGAGCCCTACACTGTTCTAAGTGGCTGGCCAGTGAGCCAGAGCCCTGAAATGCCTGCCCCAGCGGGTCAGGCAGAGTCTGACACCATGTGCCCTGGCTGGACGGCCAGACTCCTCCACTGCTTCCCCCAGCAGGCCAGCCAGGGCCCTACACCCTTATGTAACTGCCAGGGGCCAGCAAGAGCCCTACACTGCTTGCCCCATCCAGCCAGGAAGACTCCTACAGCATGCTCCCCAGTTTGCCACCCGTAGCCCTACACTGTTGTATAGTGCTTGGCTGGACAGTCGGTGCCCTAGAGCTCTTGTCCTGGCTGGCTAGCAGGAGCCCTAAAAGACTTGCTCTGGTGGGCAAGCCAGAGCCTTACACCTGTTGCCCTGCATGGCCAGGCAACACCCTAGCTGGCCGGGGCAATCAGTTTGGGTCTGTGGCTAGCTGGCCGGGGGCAGTGTCTTAGGACCCTGGCTGGCTGCTTATAATGGTTTAGGGCTCCAGCTGGCCAGCCGCTAAATAATGTTGTAGGGTTATGGCTGGCTGCTGGGGCAAGCAGTGTGGGCTCTGGATGGCCAGAGGGGGCAATGTTTTAGGGCTCTGGCTGGCTACACGCTGCAATGGTTCTAATGCTGGCTGGTCGGTAAGTAACAGTGCAGGTCTCCAGCTTTCTGGCTGGGGCAAGCGATTTAGGTGTCCGGACAGGGCGAGTGCTTTAGGGCTCTGAATGGTTGGCCAGGACAGATGTTGTAGGGCACTGGCTGGCTGGGGCAAGCGTTTTAGGGCTATGGCTCACTGGGTGGCTGCTTGTAATGGCGTAGTGGTCCGGCTGGCCAGCTGCTAAATAACAATGTATGGCTTGGGCTGGCTCTCCGGCCTCTTATAATGGTGTATGGTT
Source organism: Psophia crepitans (assembly GCA_013399095.1). NCBI lineage: Eukaryota > Metazoa > Chordata > Aves > Gruiformes > Psophiidae > Psophia > Psophia crepitans. The sequence continues at coordinate 10,469 of VWZZ01004723.1, forward strand.
AGATGGAACTAAAAGGCTGGGGCAATCACTTTGGATCTCTGGCTGGTCAACTGGGGCAAGCAGTTTGGATCTCTGGCTGGTCAGCTGGGGTAAGTGTTTTACGGCTCACACTGGCCAGCCACGGCAAGCGTTTTAGGACGCTGGCTGGATAGCCAGGGCAAACAGTGTAGGGCTCTGGTGTCCCGGCTGGGGCGAGCTGTGTAGGGCGCTGGCTGGCCGGCTGGCCCACAGAAGCAGTGTAGAGCCCTGGTTTGTGTGAACTAAAGCACTCCCCTCTGGAGAGAACGGTGAATTTGGGAGAAGCAAAGCAAACTCCTGTAAGTAACTAGTGTTTGTCTGTTAGCTCTGTAATATAAATAATCATAAGTTCCAAGTGTATTGTTACTAAGATTTCACTATAGAATAAAGATTTCACCCTCCTTTCCCCGGCTGGCCAGCCAGAGCATGACAATGCTTGCTGCAGCTGGC
>VWZZ01004723.1:19276-63195 GCA_013399095.1 Psophia crepitans
TTTAGCTAGTGAGGATGTGAGGGACAGAAGGAGCCTAATGGGACTTCATATACTGCATGATGTATGGGGCACTTGCAGTCAGAAATATTGAACTCATAAATGTACTCATTTGCCCTGGAGTCACTGAGAGGGAGACTAAATACAGGACACCGCAATGTCACAGTCATGCAGAGTCACTTCTGTAACAACAGAGCTACAGTAGAAAGGCTGTATTTTTCTTTGATTTTACTGCAAATCTGTAAATGAGCTCTGTGAGGGTGCTATCATCGGCTGGAGGAGAAGGGGAACTTTTGCTGGACTTGGCTGTACGCTGATCCCGTTTGCATTTTGTTGTTGTTCTGAGATTCTGAACATTTTGGGGTGCTATTTTGAAGCAACCCTGCACATGCTGCCTGTTCTCCACCGCAGCGCTGCAACCCAAAGTTCTACCAGCTTGCTCTTCAAGCATGAAGGTGAAATGAAGTTGAGTGTGCACATCCGAGGCAGATGGTTAGCCCCAGTCCTGCAGTGGGATTTGAGATTTTCTTCATGTCATTTCAGCAGCACAGAAGGAAATGAAAGTGTTTCTTACCGTAAATGCTTTTCTCTCTCCCCCTTCCTCTGCACCGCCGTGAGTGTCAGAAGACTCACTTCACTGCTTTTCTCAGAGAAGGCTATTTCTGTCACATCTTAGATCAGTTTAGGTCTGTCCTATGCACACACGATAAAGACAGGACGGTGCTATGGTAGCCTTGAACAAACTTGTGTATTTTGAACACTGTGAGCAGGAGGTGAGATGTAATTGTCATTGCTAAGGGGCCAGATGGGCCAAACCGCTGGCTGAAATGTAGAATTATCAAGCAGAGACAAATGGCTTGAAAAATAGTGTAGACCACAGCACAAGGGGTTTAACCATTTCTCAGGAAAGCTTGTATATGTGTAATTCCACCGTGTGGAGCTTCCTTTACAGGCTGCGTCTATGTGTCTAGAGAAAGAGCACGGAAGTATAAGATTCCCAGCCACATCCTGAACTGCTGTCACAGTTATTCCCCAGGACATCTGCTAAGCGCATCTAAAAAAATCCAGATGTTGGTTCTAATGCGATGGCAGCTTACTTCCTCCAGTGAGCGAGATGGTTTCTGCTGCGCTGGTTGTGTAATCCACCTCGGCACTTGGTGCGAAACGCCAACGTGCTTTAAGCCGCCTCAACGAGGGCGAACAAAGTGCCTGGCCCTGTGTGGCCCTGTGGATAACTGGTTCGCAGCGGTCCTTCAAGACTGACTTCTCAGTCTTGTCCCTGGGATCAGCACACCACACAGAGCCAGGGTGGCTTTTGGGCTGCGTTCAGCGTAGGTCTGCAATGCAACTTAACTTCCCGTAACCTTTGTTCTCTGCCTGGGGTGGCCGCAGGGAGCCCTCTCCTGCGTGGCACGTGCCGTTTGGGCACTAGAAGAACCCAGCAAGACACAGACTGGCAGCCCAGACTGTGTGAGCAGAGGGAGAGCCTCCTCCCACCCCTTCTGCTGGTGAGACTCTCTGTCAGTGATCGGTGTTCGTGTTTCAGAAAATCAGCTGGTCTGCACGTGCAGTGCTTTGTCTGACGGGACTGATTTCTCTTCCCTGGGTGGGGTTGCTGTACTTTGATAAACTGGAAAAGAATGAAAGAAATAGGTGTTTTACCTGTGCCCGGTCTCAGCATTAACATCTTCCTAAATGGGGTGAGCTGACCAAGAGATATTTTTGTCTTCTCACCTCTCAGCCCTACTCTCACGCTTGCAGCTAGCTCCAAGGTGCGGGACTTTGCAAAGCACATTGTGACTTGCGTTGGTTCAGCCCGAGTTCAGTCACCCAAAACCTTGCAGGTCTATTTTGCAACATTATTCAAGCTGTCCACTATGGAGTTTCTTTTCTTTTTTTTTTTTTCTTTTCTTTTTTTTCACTCTTGCTTCTGACATCATTTCCTGAATGCTATATTCACTGAGCTCTGTAGCCAGATCGTCTTCTCAGCATATGATGAACGGAGCGCTTTAAAATGGATTTCAGCTTTCCTTTTACTCTGCAGTGCTTGCTGGTGATGATAACTGTTACTCATGGTAAGTGGGATTTTGCTTGATGAAGTTGGCACAGATTTGCTTAGATGAGCAGACGCCTCAATTTTCCTCCAAGATCTTTTAAGGACTCTACCAGGTTTGGGGAGACATCAAATAGTGTAACTGCTAATGCATGAAAGGGGCAGTCAGACCAAAGTAAGACAGATTATATTTTTAGTAAACGAATGATAACTAACAATATAGTACTTTCTCGGTACACTACATCTGTAAAAGCGTTTCAGTGGAGAATGTGAGGTCCTTGTACGCTGGCCGGAGGGGCTAGAGAGCAATCAGGTCCTGCTCCTAACGCTTGGTGTGACCTTGGATTAGTCCTCGAGCTGCTGTTGCCCTGCCATTTACCCATCTCTGACTTGCGAACAGCAACTTAATAATGTGCAAGGGTGATGTGAGACTTGTTCAAGTTAAAACTGCAGCCTTACTCTTTGGGTAAAAGCAACTGTGCAGGCAGCAATTGTTTTTGCAGTTGGTACTGATGCCCTGAGGATCTATCTTTGCACAGTCTTTCAGCTCGGGGCGGGGGATGTGGTGGATGGTCATGTCAAACTTGGGGAGAGGAAAGACCAGCTGCTCAGCCTCTCGTCGCCTTGTGCGCGTGGTGTGCACACGACTCCTGTGTTGTCAGAGGGGAAAGTTGGCCTCTATAGAGGCTTCCCACTCTGATTTTCAATTACGGGTGACCCCAGTCTGTCACTTGGGGTGAGTCTGTCCCTCCTACATCTCACCCGGGCATTTGCCTTTCTGGGAGGCAGCCGAGGGGAGACGGACGGACAGGGCAGTTTTGCTGCCCACACTCTGTGCCTCTCCTTTCAGGCTCTGTCACCTGGACTGGTGTGCTCAGCGGCGGCTCAGCAGTCTTTTCTGTGGGAATTCAAAGTCTGCAGAACCTCGCCAGAATGAGCAAGAACGACGTGAAATGCTTGACAGATGTCTTAAATGATACTCTGTTGGCCAAGTGCAGCAATTCTGCCAGCAGATGCCTGAACTTGCAGAATGGCTCCCTAGTGCTGAGGAGTGTGGAGAAAGAGGATGAAGGAAAATACGAGTTTGTTTTTCACAACACCACCAGAGTTTTTACACTGGAAGTATTTGGTAAGTGGCCTTCTTAGCAACAAATACCTTTTGAACTTGTGAGCCTGGCTGGAAGCTGGTGCCTTGAAATTCTTCCTGAGAGGCTGCTTGAGCGTGCAGGAGCTATAGGTGCCTCTGGAACAGCTTTGTAAGCCTCCAGCGCCTCAGGCAGGAGTAATGGTGAGTGTAAACTGAGGGATGCTTTTTGCATCCATGTTGTCAGTCTCTCCTGTCTGCTGAGCCTTCCTTGAAGCAGCCAGTCAGTTGAGCTACGTGCTGGTTTTTCCGACAAGAGAGCGAGCAGCATGAAGTGTTTGTAAAGTTGAGCCTACAGTATGTAGACATGTAGCTGAAGATTTCAGTCCATTTCCAGAGTACTCGTCCTGATGGCTCTCATGAATGCTCTCACTGACCGACGGCATTTTGCTGCTTGTGGACATGCTTCCTTAAGGAGTTAGCCCTACCTGACTCGGCTCTGGAAACTAAACCGGACTTCTGTGCAGGTCTGGCTTGAGGCGTGCTGGGTTTTTCCTGCTTCAGGCAGCCGAGGAAAAGTGCTAAAGGAATCTGGGTGTGACTTTCTGATTCTTAGCTGCCCACGAGCAGCTTGGAGGTCAGCATCTTCTGGGTCTGTTCAGAGACCAGTGATAGGTATCTTACCGTGCCAGTCTGTGCTCCTCCCTGTTGCCTCAGAACTGCCGCTCTCCTTCGTGTGCCTGCTCATCCATCTGCGGGATCTAAAGACAAAAATAAAGTCATTTCAGCACAGGATCCAGCCTGTTGCTTGGGTCGATATGGAGAAGGCTTAAATGAGTCTGCCCCCCTGCTGAACAGTGCTGCAGATAGCCAGTGACCACTGCTCTGGTCCTCATCTCCACTGTTCCTTTTGCAGAGCTTTCACTTAAACAAGCTTCTAAGAGAAATTGAAGTGTATGAAATGGAAATGAAAATGTCTAAGCAAACTCGTCTCTCAGTGAAGACAAATGAATCCATACGCCATTCGGGTGCAAACAGGCGGAACTGTCGCTGAGAGTAGGTCAAAGATGTGACTCCTTGGCATGAAGATCAGAGGCTTAGACTGTGTCCTTCTCGTGTTCTCTTGCCACATATAAGTTAAAGAAACAACCTCACAGCAAAGGTATTCCTGGAGGCAGTGAGTTTTAGCAGAAGAGGATGTCCTAGTTGAAGAAAGTGATTTCTGAGCTTATCTACATGGATGCTTGCATAGAGGTTCTCACTGTGACTCTTACTGTCACAAAACCATACCACTTCTTTGTCCAGTCTGTATTTGCAAAGTGGCAAAAGGGAGAAATGGTTGGCTCCTTGTAGTAGATTGAGAGAAATTTGGGAAAATGTAGTGAGATCCTCCTGGTTGAGGAGAGGGCAGAATCTCCTCTGAAGCTACGGTTATCCACTGATTACAGAGGAAGCCTCTGGCTGGCAGATGTTTTGGGTTTTTCCACCATCCTCTCAGCGGCTTTTACTTTTTAGCTTTTTTGGTTTCAATAAGGAAAAGGAAGAGATGACAGATTTTTGTGGCATCCCCAAAACAGGGACCAAGAGTTGTTAGCAGGGTTAGGTGGGCACTACTGAGCATTTCAGGGATGTGGGCAAGCACTGAAGGGTCTGGTTACTTATTTCTGTACTGTCTGGCTACTAGTAAATGGGGTGGTAGTAAGACTCACGCTAAGGGAAGCTCCTGTCCAGCTCGTGGTCACTGCTGAGTCCATTCCTCACCTCTCTCTTTCCTCCCTGTTCCCATTGCCCCATGCTGTGTGTGACCAGAGCCGGCCATTGGTATCCAGTGCTTCCCTAATGGGACCGGAGAATTGACCTGCAATGTGACCAGCAACGAGAGCACCAGGTTCCAGTGGCTGCTGAATGGCACCCCGCTGAGCACCCCTGAGGCTTGTGTTAAGGATGGTGGGAAGAAAGTTCTCCTGGACAAAACCGTGCCCGGGGAATTTGTATGTGAGGTTTACCATGGGAGCAGTGTCATGAAGACCAGGCCAGTTGTGCTGTCTTGCAGCTATGGTGAGTAGCGACATCTCCAGAAGACCTCCCTTCTGGTCTCTTGCACCGATCCTCTGTGCTGGTTTAGAAACACAAGCTGCTTCCTACTCCGACACTGATCCGTTACCCAGATGGCCTCCCAGTTTCTGCAACATCCCTGTAAAAACACCTCTGGAAAGTTCAGCCCTGTTGCTGCTTGGACTGAGCTGAGGTGTTTTGCCTTGTTTCTTTTCTCCTCCTCTAAGCTAGCTGCACAAAGATTTACCAATCTCTACAAATGCTTCTCCATGAGCCTCACACCATCAGGGGTTGGGGTAAAGACACAAGTCATTTACTAAAGAAATTTGGGGTTTTTTTTCCCTCCATGTCCCTGCTCAGATATGTAGTTCTGTGAGAAGGATGTAACTTTATCCATCTGCAAGCCATTCATACATGCCAAGTACTCTGCTTGAATGAGGCAATAGTTTAATGAGACAGCAGATCCAGATCCTAGGACTGATCAAAACTGCCAGAACCTCATGATGCAAAGCACTGGTCTGTGTTGCAAGCTTGCATCATTTAAAAAAAATAAAATTGATTAGATAACCTTGGGTGTGATTTAACCTGCATCTCCAGTAGAGAAGGTTTTTCTCCTCTCTGGCAATGAGAATGGCCATCAAAACTATGTCAGGGTGGCATAATTTAACCATAAGGTTTTTTCTAACTTAGCTGTAATTAATTTAATCACCTTTGCTCCTAGAAAAATTGTACTGTGCAATAACAACTAGCATTTTAGATATGAGGTCTGAGACACTGGTTGGCATACAGTTGCTGTGAAAGCAAAATTACTGACATAAACCCTGTATCATGTGCGCTGGCATTCAACAGAGATGCCGGGGGCTGTTCCTGCCTGATTGCATTGGCACCGCTGGCCAGTCTGTACAAGTTTGGCATGTGCGATTGTGGGGCAGTGATCTTAATTTTGTCTGGTTAAGTTGGTCAATGGTTGTTCAGCATAGTCACACCCAGGTTAGCTGAGACACTGGGGAATGAGGGTGCAAACAGCCAAGAGCCGTTCAGTCAAGCTCTGTAATAAATCACGCGAGTGCTGACAGTTACCAGTGTTTATTCTGGGTGGCTGCCCAGTCCCTTGGGTGCGATATCGGTTCCCTATTTCCTCTTGAAAAGCCCACAGGGGAATCTAGTGATAGCTCTGTTGGGATGGAACAAGCACTCCAAAAATACTTTGAATATGTGTGATTTCACACACAGGAGCACCTGTCTACAGGGGTTTTTTACTGTTCTGGTGAGTATGTGGACTACGACAGTGTGCAGCGCGTCCTGGAATCTTTGAAACACTTCCCAGCCTCTGGGCATATGCAGCTATTTGTGCGTTTCAGGTCTTGAAAGCATGCTCCAGATGAGCCTGTTGGTTTCCCCTGTGCAGTGCTGTGCTGGCATGCACACAGAACAGGTGAAGCCAAATGATTCCAAAAGGGATGACTTGGGCTTACTTAAGGAGTTTTAAGGAATTTGTGTTGTAGGAATAGTTGAGCTGTATGGCTTTTTTTCGTGTTGGGAAGAAGAGTTTTCCTACTGCCTTCCCCAGATTGAAGCAAATTATCTGTCTTAGCGAAGGAGCGAGTCTGGAGGGATGTCTCTTTCTGCAAGTCTGTGATGCACGCTACCAGCTTCCCTGCTCAGCAGCAACATATGTGAGACTCTGACCCGGCAAAGCAACCCTGAGCAAGGGACTCTGATCTGGGTAACGATTACCACCGACTTGTGTGTGGCCTTCTGCCTAGCCATCTGTAGCTGTCACCTCCTGCTAGGAGTTTTGTGTGATCGTGGTTGGGAAGGGGAATAAAGAAAAATCCTTCCCCGAGCAGCAGTGAAGCTGGTTTCCTACAGCCCTGACCCCGGTGGATGGAGTCTCTGGTGCCTGAGGAAGTGCAGGCTCTGATCAGACTTGCTTTGAGGTTGGCGTAATCATTACATGGCTGTCCTAAGTGTATTCTCTGGGGCCTAATACGAGCTCTGAGGGCAGACTCTGCAGCTTTTCTTTCAGCAGAGATCTTAGTTTAGGTCTCCCTCCTCAGCTGCCTGTTCTCATAAAACCTGTTGAAATTTAGTATCTTCCAAACCACCACGTTCCCTGTTAAATTTGATTAAAACTTGAGGACTAACTTAGATGTACTGCAGAGTAGGCAGAAAAAAAATGCACACACAGCATAGTCACACAAGCCTCTTAACAAAAAATTCCACACCATAATTAAAAGATGTGATATAAATTACAATGTGCCACAGTTCAGAATATCAGCTCCCCTCATTCAAACCAAACCAAAGCGATAATAATGCCCACATGCTCTACTAATCTGTCTGCAGGGTTTCTCCCGTTTGGAGAAAGAAGCTTTTCTGCCCTGGTAACTAACAGTGCCCTGTCCTTCTTGCAGGAGACCTGCTGCAGTACCCATGGTTCATTTACATCCTGGCAGGATGCGCAGGGGGTGCGGTTATCCTGGTGGTGCTCGTGTCCTCAGTCATATGTTGCTGCATGAAGAGGAAACACAAGTTCATCCCCGTGCCTTCAGGTGAGTGGAGAACGCTGTTGCTCCTGGGGATGAGTCTCACAGAGGACCCTGTTTGTGCAGGCTGGGGTCGAAATAACCTCAGCATACCTTGGCCTTGGCTGGGTGGTTGCTAGTCTTCCAGCCAGCCCTCCCCGGACCTGGCAGAACAGAAAGCTGCTTGCTGACAGGCAACTGTTACACCCAGCGGGGTCTTGAATTAAACCTTGCTTTTCTTTTTTTCACCTCGTCCTTGCCACCACATGCTCCTGGCCAGACAGAAACGCAGCAAAACCTTTTCTATGGCCAAGAGAATGAAGCCTCATTCAAATGTGATCCTGAAAGGACCGGAAGGCTTCTGATAGCAGTGCTTTGTCAGCAGCAGTCCCTGAGTGCAATCTGCCCATGCTCAGTGAGGCCACCTCAGGCTGTGATCCTGCCAGCATGGCCAAGCCGGTCTCTGACAGGTTGGCAGTGTCCCTCTGTATTCAACATCTGTCTGCTCTGGAAATGGAGCCAGTGCCACACGAGGAGGAGACGCACGCATGTGTTGGCGTCCGGCCTCGGAATGAACGTGCCGAGGCTGCTGGGATGTGGGGGATCTCTTTCCTTCAAGTCTCCAGTTTTGCTTTGACAGAGGAGAAGGATGACGGACTAGCAATGCCCATGGTCTCCAGTGAAGACGTGAAGAGCCCCCCTGACGGAGACCGTGTGGAGGCTCAAGCTGCCCAAATCGACTGCCCTCCAAAGCCTGGTGGGTCCAGTGACTTCATTTGGGTTGGACAGATAGCCTGTTTAGGAGGGTGAAGGACAAAATGGATGTGTATGACTGATGGGGGAGGAGCAGCCTGGGGAGAGGAGCCTGGAACTTGCTAGTGCAAGGAAGGGGCTGCATCTTGTCCGGACAACAAGTTGCAGCAGGCTATTTAGCAGCACCTTACTTCTGCTCTGCTCTGTAGCAGCAGCCGCCTCATAAGCATCCTGCAGAGGGTGCTGCCAACAGGCTGTCTGTGCCAGTGTCTCCTGTGCTAAAATGCACGTCTCTCAAAAGCTGCAGCCCCCACAAACTTAGTGGTTTTCCTGCAGTTTTATCACACACCTCCCCCACCCCCCCAGTCGTTAACATTTCATAAGAATGGGCATTGTTTTTGTAAGCAGTCACAGCTTTGTAAGCAATAAGCTTCAGGACAGCATCCACCAATATGTGTAAACACAGCTAAATCCCATCCAGGTCAGAGGCTTGCGTAGTTCCTTAAATTGAGAATACAGTCACATTTTAAATCCTTCAGAGAAATCAAGAATAAGTTTTAGCATAATATGGTCAAGAGAGTGCAGTGCTAAAAACCTTTCAGAAATCAGTTCTGCGAGTGCTTGATATTAATACTCCACTTTTTGCATTACGTTTCCCTCAATTGTGTTTCACAAACACGAACGCTGGCAACACGGTCTCTAGTAATGCGCCACTGAAGTAGGTCTAGCAGAGGCATGGACTCGAGAAACATGACCTAGGTCATAGCCTGGTGTCAGCATCGCTGTCTTCATTGCTGGTGTCCTTCACTGTACGGTGCACAGCCTCTCAGCAGCTCAGCTATGCTTTATGTCTAACCTTGGGTGCTTCTTTGTCCTGCCTTCAGAATATTGAATGCTACTTGTGAACACAGTGCAGGAAAGAAAAAAAAATGCGGCATGTCATTCAGGTCATTGTTTAATATAAATATATTTAAAATGTAGAATCTTTTATTCTTCAATAAAATTTTTCCCCTTTGTCAGTTTGACTAACAAACTATCCTCTATTTAAATTGTCTACAAATAAAATCAGGGATTCTTGTGGAAATTGTTTAGGTGAGAACATATTAAACGTGTGCTGCTAGCCAGCTTTAATTACTTGGATCTAACTGACTAGATTTGACTTTGGTATTTCGCTATTTTTGGGGCAGATGAGCCCAGAGGGCTTCGACACCAACATGTCTTACGAGAAAGCCACCATGAACTGCTCAGCAAATGAGTAGTTACAAAATTGAAATTTGGCTTGCAGATGCCCGGGGAGAGGGAGCTGAGTGGGTTAGGCAGCCTGCAGCATCAGGGACTGGGGGGAGGGTTTCCATGGGGGTGAGCATAGCGAGGGCATTTATACACCGTTTCTCCCTTCTTTTCCAGACACTGCCCGGACTGCTCAAAGCGCTGAGTCCCAGCCCCCTGTGGAAGAAAATTTACCGGTGGAAATTGAGCCTGAGGAAATGCCGGACCCAGGGGTCATAGTTGATGTGGAAAGCCAGGAAAATGCCTCGGACTGTTTCCCAGATCCAACTGATGACTGATCTGGCATGCTTGCTGTTTCACCCTGTCCTGAAGCCTACGACACCCGTCCTTTGCATCCCATAGCCTCATTGTATGTAAGAATTGGCCTGGAAAATTTTAGCAGGGAAAAACGCGTGAGATGTCAGGCCTGCTAACCTCATTTCAAAAAAAGAAAAAGAAAATATAAGAAAAAGCACATGCGTGACTTCAAGGCTGTGCTGCTGTGGGCTGACAGGTTCACTAACAAAGAAACTGGGCAGCTCTTTGATGCTTTGCCTGTTGCTAGACCTGCAGTTAACCTGTGGAGCCCCAGAGGACAGCCTGAAGTGAGACAGGTGGTTCCTCCTGCTCCCTGCCCACCCCATGCCTTGCCCTGTCTCCGCCAGCCAGCGGTTCCTGAGAGGGACAGGCGTGATGGGTGGATTGAGGCAGCCTTCCAGTCCCAGACAGAAACAAGGAACTGCCAGAAATTTCCTGAGAAAGCCTCTTCTCAGGAGATTTCAAGGCATTTTTCACGGGCCCTGCAAAAAAGCTCGATGGAGGTTTCAGCTTGATATCTGCTGTGCCGGGTGTTCATGTGAATCACTCCTCTGAGCTCCAGACCCTCTGTGATTTGGCACTTGCTGCTTGCTGCGAGGGACCACGAGCGGTGGTGGGGGCTGCTGCCTGCAGACCCCAGGGGGTGACGCTGGCTTGCTCACTTTTCAATGCCCAGTAAAGGCAGGGGGGTACCAGCTACCTTGCATCAGAATTTCACTGCTTGGGTTGCCGGTGAGATAAACCAGCTCTGTCACTAGCTTGCTTGCTTGCTTGCAGCAGAAGGGTGCCTGGGGCTTGGGTGTGTAATTTTGGCAGAAATGTTGATTATGATGCTGAGATTGTTGATCAGTTGCAAGCATGAGTGCCTTTACTGTAATGGTTTCGCTACTGCAAGCTGATGAAGCTGGCCATCTGCCTGTGCATGTAGGCTTTTTCAGTGCTGCCTTGTTTGCACAGGCAGAAGCAATTTATAGAATTTCTTAGGCAAGTCTTGCTGCTACGCACGTCCTGTTCTGCTCAGGGGAGGTTTGTGAGCAGAGCAGCTGGGGTAGATCTGCAGGGAAAAGGACGAGGTGAAGGGAGAGCAAGGACCCAGTCCCAGGCAGCAGGTAGCTGAGTCGCTGGCAAAGCTGCCAGGGGCTGCAGGGCTGTCAGGCTGCAGGGAGTGCTGCAGGGTGCGCTGCCAGAGCAAGAGGTAATTACTGTACAAGTGCATTTTGGTAGTTGGAAGTGAGGCATGTTGGTGTTAAACTAGCCCAATGGGCTAGAAAGGCACGGGAGGGTAGAAGCAGAGATGGTGCAGATCGGGGCTGAAAGGGATGGGGAGGTGTGTGTTGCATTCCTCTCTCTTCCCTTGTTCTGTCCCTGTTTCATATTGTGCTGACGTTGTGCCATGAATCCCTTGGAAATGGATTTATGGGACACCTCGTAAATGCTCCCTAGTGAAGTCTGCAAGTACCCCAGCAAAATCTACACCGAGCTGAATGCTTCTCTCCCAGGCGGGGGAGCTGGTGGGACAGCTGCACGCTCACCTGGAAGTCCTCTGTGTCTGTGCACATGGCAAAGCTCTGCATCGGTGACGCCCAGCCATAGGTTGTTCTTGTTTCCTTGTCCTGTGACTCCGTTTAGAAGATTTTTGGATCTTGTGTGCTGTGTTGGTGGTGATTCAGCCTGTCTCCGCTTTTTAAGGCTGCCATAGGAATCAGATTTTTCACGGTAAGAGGGAGACAATAATTCTTTTCCTCATGGTGCTGCGCTATCTCTTTTCAGTACACACATTCCTCAAAGGCTGCGATTTGACCGAAACGTGATGCCGAGCGCTTAGGATGGCGGCTGCCACACAGCAGTGGCGCTGGGTGGGCAGGGGCCAGCGTTGCCAAAATGGGGGGACTTCTGCACTTTCTGGCAGGAGCAGGCAGGGGACAGTCGACTCCAGCACATGCTGAGCAGTGCTGGGAGCCGCACAGGAGAAGGTGCCAGCGGTTGGGCGCTGCGGGTGAGAGCTGGGCCAGCCTTGTCCCGCTGGGCTGGTGCAGCCCGGCTCCAGCTTGCCCCAGTGCCACCTTGCTGCTGTCAGCCCTGGGAGGGCTGGGGGTGCCCCGGCAGCCGTTAGCACTGCCACTGGTGTAACCCCAGGCTGGGAAGGATTTTTCCCATCGAGATAGGAATCTGAGACTCGAGATATCTTTACAAGGCAGATAGGACACGGCTGGTTTTCTGTCCTTCCCCGATAAAGATGCCATTCAGCAACGGGGCAAAGGTTTCTGTTACTGTGAGGCCAGAAGAGAAGTCGTGCAGCCTGTGTGTGTCCTTTGACTGTAACTTTCATGCCCCACTATTGTTCTTTTCTGGTGTTCTGTTTTCTTTCCCCCATGATGATTTTATTCCTAATAAAAAGATCTGTTTTCTAACCTGTTTTGTAACCGTTTAAGTTCTGTTATTTAACAATTGTTTCTTTATGGTTTTCCCTGAATGTACAGGCAGCTTTTCAAATTTTTGCCTGGCTGAATAAAGGAAAGGTGGTAACAGGTTACTGCGGACTAGAGCTGGCTTGGGAATGGAGGTCACAAGGGCATTGGTTCGTAAGTCACCCCAGGAGAGGCTGTAGCACAGTGGCCTATACCTAGGCCCCATCGGAGTATGTGTGCAAGTGTGCCTGTACACCCGTGTGCACCGGCAGCTCACCAAACCCTGCTCGTGTGCCTTGCCCAGACTGGGAGGTGCAGGGAAGGGGTGCAGGGAGATGGCCTTGCTTTATCCATCTTTCTTTTTTTGTGACACCTAAGCCACCCTAGCTGTGAGAGAGGGTGCTTGGCTGCATAGCAGGTATGGGTATGGATGTACGTGGTGCTATCAGGACTTTGACCAGAAACAAGAGATCTCTGTGCTGTCTCTTTGGGGCTTCTGGTGGCCTTAGGGAGGGTGTGCCATGCCAGCCCTACCCTCTCCGGATAGCTGAGGGAGCTCTTGGTGCCAGGGTCCCTCTGGGTGCCTCTGGCCTCCTGTAGGAAGCTGGTGCTTTCCAGGGAAAGGGAGCCTCATGGAGAGCTGCCAGTCACACCATCCTCTCCGGCCACTGGTCCTGGCTGGGGAAGACTGGATGGGGTCCATCCCTCTGCTCATCGAGTGCTGGTGGGACAAGGGAAGCTCTGCTCTGTGGGAAATGTGGATGTTTTGGGATGTGGTTTCTTTCCAGCTGAGACAAACCACCAATGGTGTATAGTACTGTGCAGAATTGGTATCCATGTCAACATTTCATGGTGGGAAGAGAAAAATTTCCCTCTGCTTGTGGTATATGCTAAGCAAAAAATGTAATATGCATTCTTTTTGTCATGTAATTCATGTGGTTTATGAATATAAAAGGAGAACAGAGAATGATCTTATTCGGCTTAAGTTATAGGTGAAAGCAAAAGCAGAAAAGAAATGTTGTATAGCAGTGAGCAGAGAAAGGGGAATGATACTTTTAGATGTTTTTTAGCGTTCATGATGCCCTCATCCCCACAAAATTATCATGTCATTAAGAGTCCCCATCCCAGTAATGAAACCGTTTGTGTTCTGCTTTCCAACCTCTACCCCAGGCTGCTGTGCCTCATGTCCCAGTGGCTGTGTATGTGGCGCTTGCATCCTCTCTCGGAGCCCAGCACAGAGGCAGAGTCACCAGGGCAGTTTGTGGGGAGCTGGTGGACCAGCCCTCCCCACCACCATCAGTTCTGCAGAAACAACAGAGTAGGAGCTGGTGAGTCTGAGAGCAGATAGGCAAAACTGATAACGGGCCAGTTCACAAAAACAAATGAAATGTTTGTCGTAAATACTGAAGAAGCGTGCGAGCAGTGGTTGTGTTAACTACTGATGAAAATCTTGATGTAGTTGGAAGGAACCCCTAGATTTTAGGCTTGTGCATACTAAGTTTTTGTCACTTTTTATGAATTATTGCAATTCATTTAAAAATAAGCAACCAGGAAGAGTTCATGTGTAACTCAGCTACAGGATACAGTGTCACTGATAGATATTTTCAAAACTATTTCCTTAACATTAGCCAACAAGTTCTGGTGGTGCTTAAGATCCAGAAGTGTAAGTATTCCTACCACCAGGCGGGGAGGAGTGAGATGCCCCATGGGCTCTTCCACAGGTAAACACACAGAACCAGTAACAGACGGGGTCAAGAAGAGCAGCATCACCCATTTCTGTCTGAGATGGAAGCAGAATTAGGTGATGTGTCATCGCAGAGGCTTGGATTAGGGTTTGGGTGTTGCTTGTGCCTTTGGCCAGGCTGCTCAGCGCCTGGGTGCAATCAAACCCTGCCGCTATGAGGCTAGTGGTGGTGAAGTCCCTCCTGGGCACGTGCAATGCTTCCCTCTTGTCCTCTGTTGTAAAACAGGCTGGGAAACAACATCATCACCCAGTGGGGACACTTTGACCTTTGACAACCATTGACTGCATCCTGCATCAGTTTCGTTAATAACGAGCACTGCGTTTCCTTTCTGCAAGATTACATGACTCATCTCTCAGGCACAGCATGTGGCTGAAGACAACAGTGGAGTCTTTACTGAGAACCTAGAAGGCCCTTAGATGAAGCCCTTCTAAATATTTGTACTTTTCCAGCATGCAAATGGTTAATTATATCAAGATTAGTTTAACTTGAATATGATTAGTTAAGAAGAGAAGTCTCTGGGCTGTGCAGGATCTTTCTGGCTGGCCTCCCTCAAACACCACTTGTGTGGTTCCAGGCTTAGGATCTGAGAGACTCTTCCTCCAGCCCTCCTGAACACCAGCAAGCAATGTGGCTGAATCCCACTGCCACCTACTATTTATAGGGGGTAAAGGAACTGTTCCCTGCCTGTACCAAAACAGACTGTATCAAAACAGACTGCCTTGAGGGCAAAGGATGTTTAATGATCAGATTAGAGCACGGAGAGGGCAGAGACACCTCCCTAAATTTTTCAACTATGGCTAAACTCCTCAGGAACTGGATAGCAATTACTTTCAAGTAGCATGTGAAGAGCCCAGAGCAGTTCTACTTATGCATGCTGACCTTGGCATCTTCAAGGGGGTATTTTCCAATTCTGCCAGGAGGTGGAATTTCAGCTCCAAACAGCTCCTCATCCCTGAGGTTCCTCCACCCTCTCGTCAACCATGAGGGGCTTGACTTGATCAAATTATTCATTACACTTGCAGGTTTAGGTACCTGACCATACCCCTCACCTCTGAATGCACCTACAGACGCATGCTTGGCAGCTTGATTCCAGCCCCAGGAGCTGACATCGCCATCTTCGGTCTGCACCTGCCTTCAAGCTTTGCTCAGAGAAGGGGCCGTCTGCCAGCACCATGCCTATCCTTCGCTCGGAGAGCTGGATTTGGACCTGTTGGGCTGTGACCAGGGATGCCTGGTATCCCAGGCAGCTCTGGCTGCAGGTCTGCAGGCAGTGAGTGAAATGATTCCTGGGTTTTCCCTTCATCCTGCACGTGGTCCCTGGGAGCTGCGGCAGTGGGTGTTGTGAGGATGGGGTGAGTCTCTGCCTCCTGGGAGGTGGGAATACTTGGCCTGTGCCCGCTTGATTTATGGGCATTTTGGGGCAGGAGCTGGTCCTGGCACACGGGGAGGCACGTGTAGCCTGCTCATTGTGCCATTGTGCCAAACGCTAATGGGAAGGAAAGGTTCCCACCTGTAGGGGTAGCAAATAAGGGTGGCTAATGTCAGCTTATTTTTAATTGATTTATTTTTCTGGTTAGCATATTCCATGTCACACTTAGCAAATATCTGTGATAAAATATCGGATGGCACGGTAGTGTAAAGTGTGTATTTTATAGTTAATGGAAATGAGGGAAGAGGCAAAACTTGGAGCCTCAATTCTATGCAGAATTTTTAAAACTCACCTACACTGATGACACCTGCTGATAGTTTTAGTATTGTCTAACACTATAGAGACTAGATGTATTACAGACCAAAAATTACTTGGAGGCAATTTTCAGCGAATCTTTTGGAATTGCAAATGCAGTACATTAAAGAGAATTATTATCTGCTTCCGCATCATATGCAAATGAAATCAAGAAATACAGTTTGGTGCTATCCTCTTGCCAGCATTGCTGTCTCAGGTTTGGTTTATGCAAGTTCCTCTTTGAGGGCAAAACAGATTTTCCCAAAGCTAAGGAATGAAGCAGTTTTAAAAGGCTTTTTTTTTTTTTTTTTGAAACTAAAAGTCACTTAATAAGATATCTTCAAGCAAACAAAAAATGAAAGACAAAGATGATGTGATGGCCTTTTTGTCTATGTGAAAAGAACTGCAAGAGTGACTTTCAATGCATGACTTGAAGCAAAGAGCAGTAAGAGCTGATGTTGCACTCCTGTGAAAGCTTTCCCTCACGGAGCAATAGGCCTCAGAGACTTCTCCTCTGAGACAGCAGACAAACCTATAGTTAGGGGATTTGGGACAGCGGGGGTGGGATTCACTGGCAGTCAGTCTCCATTCACCTGTAGCCCAGGACGGAAGCTGGGGTGGGTGGAGGCTTTTCTGAGGTGGCACATGGAGTCTGGATCAGGAGGTACACGCCGGCTGGGACAGCCTCTGCTGCTGGTGTCTCTGCTGTCACAGGGCAAACCATAACAGCACCAAGAGACGTGGAGGATGCAGAGAGCAGAGTGACCACTGCGGAGGATCCAAGAGGAAGAAAGGGCATGGACTTAATGACTGAGGGTCATTCCACAGAAGTGGTAGTGGGTAATGTCATGGTTTAGTCGGTAATAGGTGGCGGGGGGACGGTTGGACTAGTTGATCCTTGAGGTCTCTTCCAACCTTAATGATTCTATGATTCTATGGCAGTTATAGATGCTGTTCCTTCCCTCAACTGGGTGGAGAGACTGCAAGGGTCTCAAGCAAGGTCTTGTCCTCCATCATCCTGCAAATGCTTTAGGCAATGTAAAATGTTGTTCTCCAGGAAGCAGGAGTTGCTGCTGCTTCCTCCTCACACCTACTCAATTGCCACGAGTTGTGTTCCCCAGACAGATGGATTTCTCTTCCGATGGTAGATCACACCTCCCCTGAGCCCCTCTGGTGATGCTTAGCCTGGGGCACCGAGGACTCCTTACTCCTCTCTTTCTGATGAGCCATTTGCAGGGAATCTGCTGTGCTAGTTTTGATAAGTCCAAAAATGGGAGTAAACACAAATCCTCCCATAACAGCAAACAGGAAATACCTTCTCTTTTTTTCCNTATGGGTTTTGCCAAGTAAGATGGGAGAAGGGTGGAGGGAAGGCAGGATCCTGGCCAGCTTTTTAGGTACCCTTGAACACAGGTGAGAACTTGCCTGTTCCCTTGCCTTCCCGTGCACGGCCTGGGTCAGTATTTCTCTTGGTGCCGTAAGCTGCCACAGTGAAAGCTATGCAGCTTAAACTTCTCTTTGTACATATTCCTGCCCAGTTGTTGAGGGTTTGGGATTCTTTTCCTTTGGGTGATTTCTTTTCTGATGAGGAGTTTTGTTTCCTCAGCTTTCATTGAGATTTCAAAGCTTTGTTATTTGGCAAATGCAAATGCCTGTTTATAGCTTTCTCTGGAAAACCGGCTGTAGATGGAGGGGCCCTTCTTTGTTGGAGAGAAGATCAGTAGGAGTCAACATTGCCACGAGTTTGATATAATCTATCTCAAAAAACCCCAATGGTTAAACAGCCTCAGCGAGCGTGGAAAGTAGATGCCTGTGTTTATACTGAATTACTAATGCTGCGGAGCTTGAAGGAACTTCCAAGACAACACAAATCACCACTCGAGCTGTAGTTCCAACCCAGCACATCTTACCTGCGTGGGCACAAGGCGTGCACAAGGCAACTTTCATTGAGGCTGCACTGTAA
The DNA here is from genome assembly GCA_013399095.1 of Psophia crepitans. Lineage (NCBI taxonomy): Eukaryota > Metazoa > Chordata > Aves > Gruiformes > Psophiidae > Psophia > Psophia crepitans. Next base: position 37,170 of record VWZZ01004723.1, read on the forward strand.
ACTTGCAGCTCTGCAAAGTGGCGACTAGGGTTCAGCAAATTTTTACCAAGTTGCTGAAGGTGGTGTTTGGAGGGGACATGGAAGAAATGTAGTCAACAAAAAGCCCGCTCTTCCATGATGGAAACAAAAAGGGGTGGCTGAAAGGAATGGTGACGCCATCCTGAGCCTGGCCACAGAGACCTTGCTTGTGGCAATAGATGCTCTGAATGGAAGGTGCTTTTAAATGGTGCTCTGTAGACAGGTAGTTGGGAGCCAGGAGTGTGGGTCACGGGAGCATCTGGTTCCATTTGTTGTCCTCCTTTGGACTGGCTGGCTGACCTAAACAAGTAATTTCATCCTACTCTGCCTCATTTCCTCATCTGTAATACTGGGGTGATCACACAGGCCTCCTCTGTAGAGTGGGTTGAAGCCTTGCAGATACACAGCAGCACCTCACACCTGCGGTGTGGTGTGGCCGAGAGCTGCAAGACCCCATGGGGTGCTGCATGCAGAGGTCTGACCGGGCTGCAGCAAGCGCTGTCGTCTGGCTGCCACAGGTTGTCTGACCTCCCAGGGTGTGAGGAAGGAGATTTACCAAAACTCTTACGGTGGAAAGTGCCTCTCTCATTAACCTTGCTAACTTGCGAGATGCTGGTTTCCTTCTGACTCTCAGGAGAGTGACAGAGGGAGCTGGGCCTCATGCATCGCCTTGGTAGAAATACTGTGAAAAGCCGCAGCTTGCCTCCAATCCCCCGGTGCTCAGATGCGTTACACAGAACATCCCCTGCCTGCCTTATTAAGATCTTAAACCCCAGAAATTCTCAGAAATGCAATGACACAGCACCTTAGCCATTACCCTTCCTGGCTGACAACAGGAGCTGTGGGCTGCAAATGTTTAGAAACACAGGCAGCTTTGTGCCTGTACTTTCCCCTGCCGTGGAAAATGCCCATTCTCTGCTAACGCTCACGCAGCTCCCTGCTGCAGCTGCCTGGTGTTTCCTGTGCAAGCGTGGCGTGTTGGCAGCAGAGCTGAGAGCGTGGTCGGGATGGCGCTGAGCCCATCCTGCTGCCCTGTGTCCCCTGCACCCTGAGGAGCTGTCTGCCTGGGTCTGCTGTTGCTTTTCAGCCCTGATGCGGGGCTGGGAGAGTGCTGCCTGGTCTGGCCAGACCCGGGTCTGGGCCTGGTGTGCCACACGTGCTTGCTCAGGGCTGCGCACTGACCAGCCAAAACCTGCCCTTGCAAGGGTCCCAGTTCCTTTTTCTGCCCCACTTTCTGTCCTCGCACCTTCCCAGCTGGCAGGACTGGATGGGTCGATGAGCTGAAAGGGCTGTATGTCGGAACAGGCAGACATCAGAGAGGCCAAAACCAGGTTCACAGGAAACCTGTGGGACCAGAGAAGAAGCAGGGGAAACTGAGCTGCAAAGTTGGGATCCACACTAAGCAGCAAAAGAGCTCGTATGCCTTTGTGTGTGGAGCTTGTGTAAAGGCCGCTCAGGGCCTCTCCTAGGAATAAATGCCTTTAGTGCTGAAATATATTGTGCGTTTCTTTGTGCTTAGTCTCCTGTATCACTTCTCATCCTCCCACCTACCTGTTTTGGACTGTCCCTCACTCCTCCCTAAAGTTATAATAGAACAAAACATTGTACAAAACACGAGTTATTCATGCATTTGTTAGGCTGGTGATTTCTGGAGAGTGTCGGATCTTGACTGAGAGATTACTTAGATGGTAGTAACAAGTTATCTTTCCTGCATGTATTTCTAAGAGCAGCTGTTCTTCTAATATCTCCCTTGGGTAGCTGGTCCATCTCCCCTCTGGTGATGAAGGGGCATACTGTAGTTAATACAGGTCTTCATGTCTTTATCACTGCTAAGACTGGTAGAGGTTGTTGTGTTCATCTGGCTTCTCGTGTAAGGCAGAATGACTGCATCATACCAACAAACTTTTGCTTGCACCACAACATGTTTTGCAGTAGTAGTAATGTCACTGAAATTACGAGGATGAGGTACTGAAAGTTAGATCCTAAATCTAGGATCATTACAGATGACGGAAATCAGTGTCAGACAAGCAAGACTGAAATGCACCGTCTGCAAGAGTAACTGTCTGATGGGATGCTGGCATCTGCTCTAGCCTCAGTCGTCGTTGTGAACCACAGGTTGTCAGACTGCTCTGTCTAAGGATGTTGCGTTCCTTCAGACCAGACTTCAAGTGGGCGTCTCTTGTGAGGTTTGGCTGTTGACACAGGCTCACAGGTAGAAAAGAAGAAAGCGAGTCTGAGAGAGAGAACACCTGGGGCTGATGGTGTGGTGTTACAGACATCACAAGGGAATCGTTTATCGTGAAATAATCAGCTAAGGACTATTCTGCATGAGTCATGGTTTGAAAGCTTCCATCTACCTCTGTTTACAGAAGGATGAAAACGAGTATGCAGACAGCCGTTTCAGTACTGATAGGCCGTGTGACTATTTTTGGAATATTTCCACTGTGTACAGGCAAAGCAGTGCTCTCAGTTTGCATGCAACAGGCTGCAAGCTGCTACATCAGCATCCCTGCCAAACCTTTGGCCAAAGTTCATGATCTTCATATTTGTACCGCTTTATTCGAGCTGGGCTTCTTCCTTTCTTGGCTCTGTAAGGCAGAAGTGAAAAGGAGGGGACAGGCGGCCGTCATCAACCAAACGGCTGAAACTGTATGTGGAAGCCAGCAGTTCCCTGGCACTTCACAGTGCAGGAGCAACTCCTCCTGCCAGGACTGACTTTGCTTCTTGCTCGTTCCAGCCACTACCCACAATTCACCCCATCCTGCAAAGTTCTGCCAAAGGAGAAGGGAATGTGCCACCGTGGAACCCTCAGCCACCAGCCAGGGCAACCCAGATGGAGCCCAGCTGCTAGTCTTGCAGGATAGGGTGCAAACTCGAGATTGCTCCCAAGAGTAACAGCCTTATTCCCCGCCACATGATATTACCCATCTGGTGTTTCAATCAAGATTGCATTTGCTCTTCTCCTTATAAACTGTGCCCAGCTGAAGGCCCCTCTTTGTGAGAAATTGAGAGTTACGAATTTGCAATACTCCTGTTGACTTTCACGGTGAGGATCTCAGATGGTGGTGAATGCAGGGTGTCTGACTGTACCTTCAGGGAAGAGTAGTGAGTCCCATGCAAATGACATTTAACACAACTCAAGCTTCATACCAGAGGAGATGTTGCAAATTATCAGATGGGCTACAAATCCACACTGACGTATTGCAAGTGGACTTTCCTGAGAGGAACACACTAAGTGTATTTGTACTCTTGCTTTTCTACGTCTGACAACATTCTCTTTTCTTATTAGCCTCAGGCATGAATGTTTATTGGATTATCTCTAGGTTGAAGACTTACTGCTTGGAACAGCTACATGTTGTCTCTTGAGATGCTGCCTTCAGATGCGTGGGAGTCTGTCACCTTTACATGGAAATGTAAGCATGGTGCTTACATTCCCTGTGAGGAAACGGCTTAGTGCGTTACAAAGAACAGTACAGCAAAAGAGAGAGCAAGCAACAAAAGCAAATGTACATGACTACAGCACTTTGTGGCTTTTGCAGTGGAAACAATACCACAGAGACAGCCGTGGCTGCAAAAAAACACCCTATTGTCACGGCTGCACTCGGTCCTCTGCTCTACAGCGCATCAGAAGATGGAGAAGCCTAGCAATGCAGCGGGCTAACCAGAGGCCAAGCGTCATCAGCCATGGGCTGACAGGCCTAACTGAAGGCAGGTCCAGCACCACCGTACTTTTCTGTCGGTGCCCTGGTTTTGGAGCTGGCCTGTGTTCAGCCCAGCAGTGTTACTTCCTGTGTAACAGGTAGGAGAGAGGGTGTCTGCAGCGAGCGAAAGAGCATGAGGGCATGGTTATCTGCAGGCCTGGCAGATCTCGCCTCGTCCTGCCCAGCACAGCTTGGGACGGTGTTTGGGCTCTGGCAGCACACAGCTGTGAGCAACAGCTCTCGCCGTGCCGGTCCTGCTCCTTGGGGAGCATCGCTGGTTGGTGCGGGGGGCTGCTCTGAGAGTGCTCCCTGCTGTAGCTCTCCTCAGGACGTGTACCCCACACTGCATTGCTGAAGGTACATGCTGGCCTCCAGAGCTCCTCTGTGACAGTAGTCCAAAGCTTCTGTGCTTTCCAGAGATACCCATTTGCCTTCTGACACCCTCTCTCTCCAGTGCTTCCCTCCCAGTAACATCCAGAAAATCCCTTCCTTCTTCTCAGATGGGGATTGCAGCCCAGTCAGGACTGCAGCACGACATTATCTTGCTCCTTAAGAGAAGGAGGGTAAAGCCACAAGTATATTGCCATTTCTGCACTTCTCATCTGGCAGGAAGGCTGAGGTTAGAGACACAGGCTGCTTTCTCCTTGTCCAGTCGGGTCTGACGGTGCAGAAGGTTTCCAATGCTTGTTAGAAAAGGGGCCACTTGGTGGGATGGACCATGCACATGCCAGTATCTCATGGGGAAATCCTTGCTGCAGATCGCTGGTGTGCCCCTTTGCTGGCTTGGCTGTACTTTTGTTATACAAAATCTCTAAGTAAATTGATTTTGTGCACATGCACCCAAGTACTCAGAAATACCAAGGCCTGCTGTCACTTCTGTGATGCACAGTGGACATCAGGTATCTATTGAGCCCTCACCACCTCTCTTGAGTGCCTCTTCACTGCTCACGGCAAACATTTTGGAACAGACCTTTATATCCTTTCAACCTGTTGCTCTAACAGGAAAAAGGATGCCATGTTTGATGTGCGATAACTGGTCTGCTGGAGCATAGGGCCTTCCAGTCTGAGTCATTTCAGCCGTGATATTACAAAAGCATGGATATCTGGGCATGACAAACTTGATTAACTGGAAGTGATGGCCTTCGTTATGAATGCAGAACACCCTTTTAAGCCTTTTTCTGCTGCTGTGGAGCTTTATCTCCTCTCTCTTGCCTTCACACACGCACACACACACACTCATCTTACCATTTGTATTTCATTTGTACCAATCCCAGCTCTGCAGTAGGCAGTATCCAGCAAGCAGGATGGCTGCGTGTGTGCACAGAGCAGGATGGTCCCTGCCCTGGTGCGTTTGCATCTGAGCATGCCGACCAACAGACAAAGCACAGGGGTATGCTGGAAGCAGGTGGTGGCTTTGAGGGATGTTGCCTTGAGGAAGAAGCAAGACAGGGTTGAGCAGAATGTGGGCAGTGGTTTCAGCATGCCCGGGGGCCTCCCTCCACTCTGCTTCATGGAGCCAAGAAACGAACAAACAAGAAAAAGGCAGGAGAGATCAGAGTTTCTGCTTTTGTCCAAAGCCCTGTAGGTGCTCAGGCTGGAAGCAGATGTGTCCAAGCATGCAGACCTTGCATGTCCCTGCCAGTGTGGCTGGGGAGAGAGGTCCCCACAGCATCCAGGGCCGGTGCTGGTGGCACAGTCTGCTTGGCTGGCGAGATGCTTGGGCACGGCAGCCCCTGCCCTCGGCTTGTTTTTCTCCGCAGGCGCAGAAATGTCATCTTGCTGCTGCTGCTTCCTCTCTCCTTTTGCATGTGCGTACCTGGTAAGAAAACAATAAAAAAGAAGAAAGAAAAGTTATGTTTTCCTGCGATGTGCCAGGGCAGCAATACTGTGATCTTAGAGCGTTTTACCTCAGGTAACTTTTTCTCCTTTGATGCAGAAAGGGGTAGATTTTATCAGCGTTAGTACCAATTAAAAGATGAAGGAGCTGGAGAAGGTCTTACAAGACCTTCCTATAACTTCAAGGATGAAGAATGACATCAATGAACGAGAAAGATGTATCTAATATTGTACACCTCCTGCGCCACAGCTTTTCTTCTGTCTTCTTTCTTGTTTTACATCTGTGATAAAAAGCTGGAACATTTCAGTGGCCACCGCAGCAGAGGGATAGAGTTGGGGATGATGTGATTCAAAATTCTCACCACCCCACCTGTTTCATATTGGAATTAGGAATAAAGATTTTATTAGCTTCTCACGTCTTTTTGGACCTAACTCCCGTGCCTCTTCCCAGTTTCTTTCCTCACCATCTTTCCCACACCAAACGGCTTCAGGACTGGTTTCTGGTAAGACTCCAGGCAGTGTTTTCATCCCCTTCCATGCTCACCCTTCCTTCGCAGCTTGCTCAAACGGCCAGCTGTGCCTGCAGGACACCTTCGTGTTGCAGTGGCCAGCCCCTCATGGATGAGATGTTGATGCAAAAGCTGGTCCTGATGGTTTCCAAGGGAAGTGTGTGTCCTTTCTACACATTGTCCAACAGCTGTCACCTACGTGCTCTCCCTGCTGGGGGTCCTTGGCTTGCTGTTCCATCGCTGCTGCTGAGGCTAGAGGGGGGAGCAGAAGGATTCCTGTCAGCATCCCCCCCCCAAATACCACATCACTCTCACTAGGATGGTGGCATGCGGATGCTGAAGTTTAACCCTTCGGGTGAACATTGAAGAGAACAAGGGCCCTGGCTGTCCCTCCAGTTGGGTAGACAGACTTTGGGGGCATTCCCGCATTTTAGTGTGCACTTTCCTTGTCACTGCATGTTGTCCCCATCCTGACAAAACACTCCCTCAAGAGGCATTTCTGCCTATGGTTTTTGTGCCTGTGCCTGTGCTAGAAACGAGAAGTGCTAGGGTGAGAGCTGGGAGGAGGGGAGGAGGGCACGAGGGCTGTACCGACACATCCCACGGCCGCTTGCTCACAACAGAAAAATCCTTTCACCTGCCAGAAGCTATCATTAGACAAGGCGACACTGGATTTTTTTTCACCCTGAAAATGAACTTTAGGAGGATTTTCCTAGTCAAGTGCTTGCTGCTTTTATTTCCCAGTGCAAAATGTGAGTTTTTCTTACTGTGGTGTTTTGGGGTTTTTTTTTGCTTTTTTGGGCTAGCATTGTTAAAATTGCATTTTAAACCATTTACAACTTGGCGGGATGTTACTGATAAGAAACTGGGTCTACTTTCCCAATGAGTGAAGACCTTTGGGTTATTGCTATTATTATTTGATTTAATTTTCAGCTGGGGGGAGGGCAGGACCTGAGTTTCCTATTCCAGTTATAATAATCTGTAAACAGTTTTGGTTTTAAGTTAATGAGCCTTAATTTGGCACATGTATAATAAGAAATGTCAGCATGCAGTTTTCTCCCTGCCCTTGAGGTAACTTGCAGTACATTAGAGATCCAGTTCACGGTGCATTATCACATGTAATTTCCTTTTCTTATCAAAGATGAGCAAATCTTTTGAAAGTGCAAATTATATTCTTCCATAAATATTAACAGGAAGAGTGATATATCTCAGTGTCTTCAGTGGAGTTGAAAAAGTCTAAGATGTGAAAACAGCAAGCAAATACATACATCTTTAATATTTGGTATATTATTGCTCTCAGTATTTTTTAAAATATTAATCTAAAAACTTAATTAAAGTGTTAACTCATAGATTAGAGAAGGTTATAAGAGATGGAGAAAATACAACCATGCATAGATAATTTTTTTCCTCTCTTCATTCCACTACAAATTGTATGTATGACTGTTTAATGCTTTTCTTTTCCTCCAGAACAAAATTAATAGATAAATAAGGAAACTTTTTTTTTTTTGTCATGATGACTAAAACATTTTCCCCAGCAGAAATGAAGATTATTCCCTTGAACGGAAAACTTGTTTCAAAGACTTCCTTATTTCTCTAAAGTTACTGTGGGAGCTTTTTGTTTTAACACTTTCTTGTGACTGCAAGTGAGCTCTGCGCTGCCCCTTAGAGTGCATTTCAGTTGGAATTAGCAGAAATGCTCTTTCATTAGCTAAACAGTTTTTTAGTATCATATGTGTGAGATAGTCAGCTTTCCATTAGCAAGACTATGGAGACCAGATAAACATCCAGAGATGTGTCTAGGCAGCCGGTCTGTAGAGATGCCATTGAATTATCCTTGAAAACTTTTTTTTTTTCTTTACTTCCAGAGAGAAAAAAATAAATTATAGTATCTGTTGTGCAAAGATTTAGAGCTATTACTAGCTCTGAATACCTGTGCGTGACTGAGCAGAAACAAGTATCAGAATTCAAATATTTAGGTATAATTTGTCATGTCCTGTCTGTAGAGGATAGCTGCTTCCAAGACTGGTTGATAGCTTGATTTCAGAATATTGCATTAGACATGTCAAATATTTTGTAAGAAATGCAATAGTGAAATAACAGCCTCTCCTTAGGCTAGGGGTGAATTGCCAGAAGCACTTCAGTATTCATTTTCTTGTTGTGTAGAACTGTTTTAGTGCTTTTATTATCTCTAATATTGTTAGTTTCATTAAATAGGAACTCGATTTCAGTTTCCCCTCTGTGATATAGTTTATCATTGTCCTAGATACCACGAATGAAGACCTGTAATAAATACATGCTTAAATATGGTTTTTCTCCCTGTCGAGAGAAAGGGTTTAAAATACGTAAAATTAAAGCAGAGTCAGCTCTGGCTGGTGATGTGAAGAGAAGTCCCCTCCTGCTGATCAGCCTTATCCTGTAAATTGAAGAGAATGAACATGAGAAAATGACAAATGAAATAAGCCGTCGCCCTGAGTGCTCATTCAGTTTTCGGTGAGCTTATCCCACCTGCTGCTTGTGAGCACTTTTCTACCTCCTCCTGCAAATTTTCCACCTGCCACGGGGGTGGGGGCAGTACTTTACTTGAAGTGACCTCCTGACAAACTTTGGACTCCCAAGTCCCACTTCACCAGAGATGGACCTTGCGAAGGCTGTGGAGCAGCCTGGAGGGGAGCGGGCAGGGCACCCAGGCACACCCTGGAGTACGTCGTCTCCACTGGTAGTAACATGACTGATGGGTAGCAGTCTCGTCTGTTCTGAATATCCATGTTGGCAGCCACACGCTGAGTTCTGCCCAGTCCTAGTAGCACCTTTGGGAAGCACCTATTCTGGAGAAGGGACCTGTCATTAAAGGAGACCTGCAAAGAAAAAAGACTTTTTTGGCCTTTACTTATCTCCTAATGTCTCCAGTGCCCCATCAGTTCACAGGATGTGGTTAGCTATTTGTTATTCCCCACCTTACTTGCCCCACCATGATCCTGTGCTAGGAAAATCACGTGGATATATTCCAGCAGGGCAAGGTGCCCAGAATGAGTGAGGAGGGGGCACTGCATGCTGGCAGCGCTCAGTCTGCCTGCAGTTCAGTGCCTTACACGCACTCATTGCTTGACATGGGTCATATTATTATTATTATTATTATTATTATTATTATTATTATTATTATTATTATTATTATTACTGCCATCACTCTTACTGCTGAACTGATCCTACTGTCCAGGGCCGCTACTTGTTTGTGTTCTGTCCGCAGCGATGGGTGCGCTGGGTACCAGCCTGTACCCAGAGTGCAAAACACACTGAAGTAACCTTATTTTCAGGAGTCCTGGCATCCAAAATCACTCCAGATAAGTCAACCAGAGTATAAAGCCAGCTTTTGAAAGCCAGACTGTTAGCTTCCTCACCTCCCAGAATTAAATTGGTCGCTGACATTTAACTAATGAACAATCAAGGGCTGCTTTGGAACAGGGGAACAAACCAGCATCAGTAATGAAGAGAGGCAATTCAGAGGGGGTAGCAAGTGACAACCTTTTGGGTCAGCGCTGCGGCTGCTGGTGGCACACACTGACAGGCTGGTTGTGCTTCCCTTTACAGTCTTCACCAGCAACAGGATTTACGTGGCTGTGAACAAGTCGGCTCTTCTTAACGTCACTGCTGCTGGGGACGTATATCATGCAACATGGCAGAAAGACAAAATAAGGTTGCTTCAGTTGAAAGAGAAAACAACTAAGTACTATGTTAAGAAGGATGAGTGCAGGTGTAAGATATTCCCAAATGGGACTCTGCACATAGACCGGGTGGTGAAAGAGGACAGTGGAAAGTACACGGTGACTATTTATAAGAAGGATGGAAAACTGGAGACAGAAGAAGAAATTATGTTCATCGTTCAGGGTGAGTTTTTGCTCTTCCCATATGATTTCCACTTGGTATTCCTGCTCTTTCCTACAGCCTACTCATTGCCCCCCTTCCTGTTTCGGGGGGAATTCTGAGAGACGTACCTCTTTCCTCCCGCTACAGGCAGCAGTCTGCCGCTCTTCTCCCTCCGCTTGTTCCTATCGATGCCCTCTGGTTCCCTGCTTCTTTCTGGCTCCCCTCTTTGTCAGGCACCCGGTTCCTACGTGTGCCCAACAAGCGCAAGCAGCTGTGACCACATCCGTGTTGGCAGCGGGGTGACTGTGGACGGCCCTACTGCAGCACCGTGGATGGTGCCGGGAGCCCTCTGGCCCTGAGCTGGGGCAGCACCCCGTGAGCGAGGCTGTGCTCCCAGCAGCACCCTTGTTTCCAGAAACCTCTTGTGAGAGCGCAGCAAACTATGCGAGGTACGCCTGTGGCTGCGGCACTGTGCGCTTCTGGCACTGCTGGCGCTATTTGTAGGCAGGGAGTTATGACTTTTGGTCCTTAGCTACTGCTCCAGCAGGGTGAGCACCTCGTGGCACACTGCCCACCTCCTGCGGAGAGCCCAGATAGCACCAAATGCCTGTATCTAGGCAATGCAATCCCATTCCGGTTTTGCTCTGACAAAAATTAGCCAGCAGCCATCTCCCCTGAGATACACGAGAACGGGAGCTGAATTTGCAGGGGAAGAGGCCTCCTGCACCCTCTCCTTGCACAGCATAACAGAACAAATATGAAGATTGTGCCGTTCAAAGCACACTTAAGCACATGCCTGGGGACTTCAGCTGCATGGGTTCAAAGCACGAAGGCCGCCCCCATTCCTGTTTTGTATCTCGTCCTGAGACACCACAGCAGTAACAGCCCAAAGCTTTTGGGGTGAGTAGGGAAGAAGAGGGTGGCTCTTCTGCTCCTACCTCTCCAGATCACTAAACTGCCGAGCAGCATGGGTTTGTTTCCCAGCAAGAAGATAATTTTGCTGTGTCTGTCCTCAGCCTGCACGCACACCTCTGCCAGCCTCTGGCGTTTGTGGGCACCAGCTGGCACTACCGAAACGATGCCTTGATGGGGCACCAGCAGCAGCAGACAGCTGGAATAGCTTCTGCCCAGTGGGAGGCCCCGTGGCTAGAGGACAGCTGAGAAGCGAGGGTGTCTCACTACTTTGGGAACTATTATTGCAAACTGTCTACAGATCCAGGAAGTCATCAGGGTCCGATGCTGCTTACTTAGGCTTGAAGGCACCGAGATGTCATTGGAGTGTCTTGGGTTCAATTTCAGGTTAAGGTTGCAACCTAGCTATGTGCTGCATCATTTCATCTGCTGAGCAGCGGGGAGGTTGCCTGACCTCTGATAGCAGTTTTGGAAGTAAAGTCCTTTAGTAAATGTTGGGCGCTGGAGTAATTTGTCAGACGGATTATACTTTGTTACTAGGGTTGGACACACAGTTGTTTAAAAAAAAAAAAGAAAAAAGCTTGGATGATATCATCACACAACTCCGTCACCCAGACCTAGACTCCGGTGTTTCACACCGAGGTGTTCCCCTGAATGGTAGGTTACCGCCTGCAGAAGGGGAGCGGGCGTAAGGAGGAAAGGGTGGCTGCAGGTGTCACAGCGTGAGCCTAGGCTGCGTTTGCTACAAGCAACCTTTACTGGCTTTAAAATTTCTGTTCTCTATAACTTACACTGCTTATAACTAGAGGTGGCTGTGGCACGGTTTTGTTAAAAAACATGGTAAAAAAAGTAGAAATGAATTTTTTTCCATCTGATGTCCCTGCCAGTAGTCCCTAGTTCAGGAAAGCCCTGCAGGCTTTTCTGGCTCTTTCAGTGCCACCAACGACAGAGAATCTGGAACAGAAATGTAGCTAGCTGTTTGCAGGACATAGAAAGAGACAGAAATCAGTTCTTCTTGTCACAACCTCATTGAGAGCTAAGAGGTGTCTGTTTTGTCGTTTCTAGTCTGTTTTGATGGGTTTTCATGCTGTGGCTGTGGTGCTAGCTGAGTGCCTTTGGTAGTACACGACGGAGCTGTTTGCCCTGTGTTAGAGGAAATTTCTCCTGATGGCCACAGGCAGATCAGAGCCAACTTCATTTGCACCAAGACACTGGGGCCAGAGTTGGAGGGGGCTGTAGCTCCGAGTCCCTCCCACCCACCACCTCCCCTGAAAACACAGCTTCCTCCCCCTGCCTGGCTGGCTGGCTGTGAGCCGCGGTGATGCAGCTCTGCTTTGCTGGGCCAAATATATAGGCTAATATACTGCATTTTCTTTATTATTGCCATGTTACTTCTGTAGTAGAGGTCTAATCTGGTCTTCATTCTTCTCTGATCTCATTAGTTGGTGTTGCTCCCTTACAGCTTATTGGGGGCTAATTCTCCCTTCTCCTTAATAATGGAGGTTTTCAAAAGGAGAAACCGTTTCAGACGTGCCTCTCCCTTCTCTTCCTTTTCAGACCCTGTCCCTCAGCCAATCCTCAGTGCTCAATGCATTAATAAAACTGCATCTGTCAAGTGTGAAGTGAAGCAGAAGACTAAAGACGAAACGATTTCAATAAAACTGACTCGAGATAAAACCACCAACAAACAACAGAACACAACAAAGGTGGAATTGCACAGACAGCCTCCTGGGAAATTCAGCTGTGTTGTTAAGAATGAAGTCAGCGAAAAAATGGCCGAAAAAGTAGTTAACTGCTCAGGTAAAAAAAATCTATTTTTGCTAGAATCCACGAGGGCAGACCCACAAAGCCTAACACACGCATGTATCTGTAGGACTGGTCCAGGTGATGGGAGCATCAGTGGTTCCCAGTACCCAGTATTGCGAGTCTAATACCACTGCAGCTATTGGGAGCCAATGCTGCTGTGGTAGCTGGGATGTGTTGTGCTGTCTGCTTGGCATTCCCAAGCTTTGTCACATCTCCGTCCTCCCCACCCTGCTGCTGCCTACCCCCCTGCTGCCCTTATGGCATCCCTGTTCTAACAGCAGTGGGATGTGAGGTGGGCCATGCTCCTCCTGTTCTCCTGTGGCCAGTAGTCTCTTCCCCCATGCTCAGTGGGGGTTGCTGAAAGATGGGGGGGAGGTTTTTCTAGAGTTAAGAGCCTTGTGGGGGGCAGAGGAGCCCACGGGGCACACTGCAATGCTGCTTCCACCAGGCTGAAGTCTCCTGGGGGAAACTGCAGGCTTCCAGTGAGATCAGGCTGGCTGAGAGGTGAATGAACGAGAGAGATTCTTGCTCATTCTGTGATTTTCTCCTCCCACTCTCCCGCCCCCATCACTGCTGATTCTTCTTCCAAAAGTTGTCAGGGTACCCTAACAGACTCAAGTGTTGTCAGCCATCACTGTGGTAGACCAATGAGGTAAAGGAGAAAGTGGGAAGGTGGGCCTTAAAGTGTTTTAATTGCACACAGCAGTCTGCAAAAGGCAGAAAGCACTTTCCCCCTCACTTTCATCTGCCTTTATTCCTTTGAAACTAATGGTACTTCCCAAAGGCTGACTTCAGTCAACCAGTCCAAAGCCAAAGAGCTGGTTTCAATAAAATAGTATAAAACTACCTAAGCTACCATGACATAAATTAACAGCTCATTTTTGGAAAGTGTGGCTTGGGATCGTCTCCTAAATATATGAAGCCATGGCATTGATTTCAGGGGATTTGCTCTTGGTTTATATAGTCATGGTGGGGAAATCTCTTGCACATGATTCTTTCTCCTCTTCATGATCATACCTATGAAGGTGGTGGTTGCCCACTATGGGTGGATGTGGATGGGTGCTCTCACATGGGGAAAAATAAGCTGCTTGGACCCTCCAGCTTGGCCTAGAAAGCAGGAGGGAAGTTACGGAGAATTTAGCTGAGCTTTGGGACTGCGTGGCTCAACTGTACCACGGATTTTCTTATTCATTTGAAGCGTCATCTTTCTAAACCACAAACATAGCAAAAGAACTGCGTTTGGGCAGAGTCATGCTGAAAATGATCAGATAGGCAAAAGAAGTAATCTCTCTACCCTGTGAAAGTTTTGAAAGTTAAGGAAAAAAAAATGTGATGAAGTGTTCATTTGAAACCTATTATTTCCAGTGCAGTACTGGGGAAAAGTCTTTGAATTTGCTGGGTCTGGGTTCATCCCACGTAACATCAAGCACTTTGCTTGAAGGACTTGCTTGGTCTAGATTCCCACTAGAGCTAGTGGAGAGGCTCATGAGAGCTGGCTCAGTATTTTCAATTTCCAGCTATTTCTGCCACAAACAAATTTAAGAAAAAGTCCAAGTCCCAAGGCCAGCCCACAGTGTGAGAAGGGAGAGAGCAAACCTTAAAGTATAGAGGCCTTACTGAAGTGATCCGAGGTCTGCTGTGGCTGACTGAAGGGCAAAGAGCCAAAGGGTGGGGTGGTCCCTGCTCTCCTGTGCAGCCCTGGCCTCCTGAAAGATCCCTGTGATGCCTAAAATAGTAAAAAAAGGTTGTTTGCTGCTGCAGTCGTGCCTGTCCTGATGACCAACGCACAGCCCCGCTGGTGCTAGCATTGGGAAGGGGCTGGGGCACAGGATGTAGCATGGACTTTAGAGCCAGGTGTGAAAACACGCTGATGCATTAGATCTGTTTAAGGCAGGGCAAACTAGCCCAAACACATTGTGTTAATGAGGAAATCCTGGCTGAAGCTGGCCATCCCAAGGCAAGCGTGGGCCTGCCTGCATTGCTGCTGTAGGCAGGCGTTAGCCATCAGCTAGACAGTTTGATTTCACTTCTCACCCTTGAGAAGTGCTCTTCTTTCGCAGGGTGAGTTGAGTGGGAGAATTTGTTTTTTCTCAAATTATTAGCAGAGAAATAAAATGTTTGCCACACTGGTCTTTCAGGTACAAATATAGCATTTCTCAGGCACCAAAAAACCCCCAAACCTGAAACGATGCAGCACTACCCTTCCTGCTGAAACTGAAAACCCCTCACAGCTTTCTGTGTGGTAGCAAGGCTCTACCGGCTCCATAGCAGATGAAAAATCCTTCAGCTTGCAGTCAAACTTCCTTCCAACCCTGCTGCCCTCCGTGAACATCTGGCCCTGCGTTTGAGGCCTATCACCCTGAATTTTCACCTTTAGCAGGCAAGGCGTGCTTCAGATGGGCTTCAGCTCAGCTAACTTTTCACAGAAGCATAACTATACATGAATCTGCCTGGGCTCACCTTACAGTCAGCTGGGAGAAACAGGCAAGGAAAGTGCAAAATACACCTCATGTAACACTGGCAACTAAAGCAGTTGAGAAGACCCACATCATTGAACCATTTTGACACTGTCCCGCACGACATCCTTGTCTCTAAACAAGGATGATGGATGGACCACTTGCTGGATAGGGAATTGGCTGGATGGCCACGCTCAAAGAGTTGTGGTCGATGGCTCGATGTCCAAGTGGACATCTGTGCTGAGTGGCATCCCTCAGGGGCTGGTACTGGGACCGGCACTAACATCTTTGTTGGCAACAGGGACAGTGGGATCGAGTGCACCCTCAGCAAGTTTGCTGATGACACCAAGCTGTGTGGTGCGGTCAACACGCTGGAGGGAAGGGATGCCACCCAGAGGGACCTTGACAGGCTTGAGAGGTGGGCTCGTGCAGACGGCATGAAGTTCAACAAGGCCAAGTGCAAGGTCCTGCATGTGGGTCGGCACAATCCCAAGCACAACTACAGGCTAGGTGGAGAATGGATTGAGAGCAGCCCTGAGGAGAAGGACTTGGGGGTGCTGCTTGATGAAAAGCTCAATATGAGCCGGCAGCGTGCACTGGCAGCCCAGAAAGCCAACCATGTCCTGGGCTGCATCAGAAATAGTGTGGCCAGCAGGTCCAGGGAGGTGATTCTGCCCCTCTACTCCACTCTTGTGAGACCCCACCTGGAGTGCTGCATCCAGCTTTGGGGCTCCCAGTAGAGGAAAGACATGGAGCTGTTGGAGCAAGTCCAGAGGAGGCCACAAAGCTGATCAGAGGGCTGGAGCACCTCTCCTACGAGAACTAGCTGAGGGAGTTGGGCTCGTTCAGCCTAGTGAAGAGAAGGCTCCAGGGAGACTTAATCGCGGCCTTTCGATACCTAAAGGGGGCCTACAGGAAAGCTGGCGAGGGGCTGTTTATCAGGGAGTGTAGTGACAGGACAAGGGGCAATGGGTTGAAACTAAAAGAGGAGGGATTTAGACTGGACATTAGGAAGAAATTCTTCCCTGTGAGGGTGGTGAGGCCCTGGAACAGGTTGCCCAGAGAAGCTGTGGCTGCCCCATCCCTGGCAGTGTTCAAGGCCAGGTTGGATGGGGCTTTGGGCAACCTGGTCTAGTGCAGGGTGTCCCTGCCCATGGCAGGGGGGTTGGAACTAGATGATCCTTGTGGTTCCTTCGAGCTCAAACCATTCTGTGATTCTGTGTTTGAGGGTACTTGTCTTTTTTTCCACTGGGGCAGCCCAGGCTGGTGGTGGCCTTTATACTGCAGGCATCTTGGCTTTGTGTCATCACTCTTTGGCCTCCATGTGCATGCCTGGTGAATGTTAAGGGTAATACCAGTGGTGCTGTCCCCTTTGGGGCTTTGTTGCCCGAAGAAGCCAAGGAAGGTGCACTTCTACTGAGTTCAGCTCCACAGCGCCAGTGCTCAAGCGTAAACACTAAATACGTGGAGGACAACCCAAGCAGGAAGTGGGAAAGGAAGGCCAGCATCCAGAAAACCTTATCTGGTGAAAATAAGGAACACTCATATAAATTTCTGCTCGCCAGGCAAACTGAACTCTTGTTCTGAGGCTGTGGGATGTTTGGTTATGTTCTTTTCCTTTCTGCTTTTTTTTTTTTAATTTGCGTACAGCCAAAAATTGAAGAGGAAGTACCAAAATACTATGAAGCAAACTAGTCTCAGTGTTTCCAGCTCAGTAAGAAGCACTTAAAAAGTTTATTTTTGTTAGATGTTGAGCACTGCCTGGATGCTTGTTGTCCTTAAAAGGGTCCATTGCTAGCAGGAACAGGGCATTTGTGGTAATTTAAATAAGATGAGCTGGCACACATGAATGCTCTGGTTTCAATTTTCTGCAGAACTTGAATCCATCAGGGAGCAATCAAAATTCTCCAAAATGAGGACCTGCAACTTTCTGCTGTGTACAGAGAAAAGGCAAAGAGTGGGCTCTTGCACTGGGACTGCCTTTGCAGCCAATGGGAGAAATCACAGAATTCTATGTAGACGTGCAAATTATTTCTTTCTCTCTAACATCCTCTTTCATTCTCTTAACTAGACAAGCCGGACATTTATCTCATCTTAAGCATAGCAGGAGGTGCAATCTTCTTAGTCATCTTCGTGATTCTGCTTATTTATTGTATCAGGAAGAGGAAAGCAGAAAGGCTTGAAGGTGATGGTAAGTGTTTAAGGGGCTTTATGTAGCTATCCAGCCACCTAAAATCTTCGAGCTTCCCACCGATAGCACCCCCGTGGGCAGAGCATGCTCTCTGCCTTGGCATGAGGAAGAACCCGCTTTTGGCACATGGTGGATCTCGGCAGACCGGCTTGCATTGCCAGTCTCAGTTTCTGGTATACACTTTGAACAAAAGACTTCATGTTCTCCAGGCGTTTTGTTTATTTGTGGGGGAAGAATTGCTCCTCAAAAGCCTGGTCAAGGCCACCAGTCATGAGCATCTGTGGGGCTAAAATACACAATTAGATATCCTGCCAGCAGATTTTTTTTTCACTAAATTTATATAGTGAAAAATTGGGATCCTTGAAATCATTAGTCATGTTTGGAAACAGTATAGCTAGTGAGAAGGGGCAAGGGCTGAGCTTTTCTGTGAATTTCCTCAGGCATCTCACAGAACTTGTCCTCTCTTTAAAACAATGCCCTTGGAGGCCTGTCAACACTGGAGATCCAACCTGGGGCACTTTAAAGAGTTGAAGTTTTCAGAGTGGGCAAAGATTTCATCTGTTGCCCAAAATTCATGCCTCTTAAAGACCATAGGAAATGCTCTGCCAGAGTCTTCTCTGAGAGTGGGCTCTCAGTCTTGACGGAGAGGTTGCCTTGAATTACAACCCGGACATTGCTGCTAGTTTGGGTGAGCAGAGGATACTGAGCTGCCGCTCAGGAAGAGTTGTCTGGCCCACCTGGAAGGGGAGGCTAAAGCAGGGAGGAGCTTGTCCTGGCAGGGAGGCCGTCCTGCAGCCAGGAGAGCACCTTGGTGTTAATTAAGGCTTGTTTCTGAGTCCTGCCCCCACAAACTGTGTCATGCTTCCTGTGTGGTCTCGAATAACAGCTAGTCTCTGTGTGAGTCAGGTTACAAAATGGGAGTAAAAGCTTCTTTGTACACCACAACAGTCTTTGTGAAGAAATAGAGGGTCACGCTTGAAGGAAACCTCAGCTGATACCTCAAAGGTGCCAGTGGTCAGGCTGACAAGGGTGAGCATGACTGGTCCCATGGCTGGGTAGTGTGCAACCACACCACACCTGCACATGGGTAGCTTGCCGTGGCCCTCCTGCTGCCTCCAAAATTATGACCATGACGAATAGGCAAGTGCTTTTCCTGTTCTTTGGGAGAGCTCACCAGCGTACAACCATGGGATGTCATCTCAGAAGGCTTGCCATAGATTGTGAGCACAACGCTGGTGTGAGCATAGCTGTTTGAGTGTCATTTTGCACTATGGCTGTTCTTGTCTGAGTGGGATTCATTACTCCCTCAATTGGCAGTGATAGCATATCCTCCGTTCTTGGGTTTGGATTCAGCAAGAACAAAGAGAAGTCTGGGAAAATGAGAACCAATATAAGAGGGTGACTAGCCTCTCTGAAAGAGTTTGATATGTGTTCCAGGCCATTTCAGTGTCCCAAGAGGTGAATCCCTCAATCCCTAAACTAAGCTGACTGAAATTTCAGAAATTGTGAGTCAGTGATCAAAAGACAGCTGGCACAAATTTACATTATATATATATATATGTATATATATTTTATACATCTACATGCAGGGAAATTAACGCTGGCAAAATGGACCTCTGGCTTCCAGGTACTGGAAGTCCCAGCACAGATAGTGGCACAGTGCTCTGGTGTTGCTTCCTGGGGTTACATCTCACTTTCCCTCCAGTGGCCCATTTCCAAAAGTGGACAGAGTAGCTCAGGCTGGGGGTGTCCACCGGTGGCCACTGGGGCTTCCCTGGCAAAGCTGGTTCCCCCAACACAGAGAGGGCAGAGCTGCACCAAATGCCTCCCCAGGTACCTGGATCTCAGCCAGGCAGCAAGAGGTTTTCAGGTTTGCCCAGGGTGCACAGGCAGAGGTGGTTTTGGCTGCTCCACTGGAGCAGCAGGAATACCTGAGAGTGACAGTGGCCTTCCAGGTAAGACCAGTATTTGGCTTTTTCTTGTTTGGGCCAAGCGTTTTTTGCTGACTGTTCAACTTCTGCTTAGCCTTTGAGTATGTGCCTGATTGCTGGGTCCTTCTGTTGTTGCAGAGGAGGAGCGAAAGATGCAGACTTGCCAAATGGACAGTGAAATGGTGGTGCGGGAGCTCCCTCAGCCGCCCTGCAACCCGAAGCAGCTACGTGTGCAGCAGCGGCCACTGCCGCAGCCCCAGGGGCAGCAGCAACCACAGCCCCCACGGCCCAGGCCACGCACTCAGCAGCGGACACCAAACCACCCGAGAGAAAGACCTTGAACCTGGGAGGAACGGTAGTCTCTCTGCTCCACCATTCACTGGGAAGAGAAAGTTTCCAATAGTCAAGAACCCCTCCTGCCCAGCCTTGCGTAATGCTCAGCTATGAAACGGCAGCTTTTGTTGCAGAAAATTAGAGCATCAAATGGAGATGAAGAGATGCAGTGGAGGAGATTCAAGGTGATGGGCATTCAACCCTGTGGCCATTTTTATTCAAGTGTCTCTGTGTTAGGGTATGGAGCATTCAGCCTTGAAACCTGTGTCTTTCTGTGGTTCACTTGTTTTTACCGCACCTCTTTGTCTTCGTGCTTTTTGGATGGATTATGTCAAGAAGCAGCTAAATCTCTAGTGAGACAACATGGCCCTAAGGACCTTACAGGGTTTTGCGACATCTCTTTCCTTTCTCCTGCCACACTTTAGGACAGACCTCTGCTTCAGCATCAAATGCATGATCTCCTGGATCAAAAAAGTAGTTGCATGTAATTAAATGCTTGTCTGAAGTTGAAAGAATTGGTGTTGTCTAATGCAGAGAAGAAAATACTGAAAGGAGATGCGAGAGTCTTGAAGCATGCGTGTGGGAAAAACACAAGTGGGAAAGGAATAAACTTTTCACTTTCTACTGCGTTTAGAAAAAGAAACCATGGACTTAAAATTGCAGCAAGGGAGAGTTAGGTCAGGATTATTTTTTTATTATTATTTTTATTATTTTTATTCTTTTGGCAAAAACACTGAAATAGATTTCTGGGAGAGGATCTCCATCACTGGGATTTTCAAAGGGTGGATGAGGCAACCATCTGGGAGGCACCCTCATCCTGCGAGGGCCAGAGGAACGTGCTACATGGTCTCTCCAAGGGTTGTTTCAGCTCAGTTTTCTGTGACTCTTTGCTGGCAAATAAAATGAAACTTTATTCTCAGCACAGATCTGTTTGGCTGTTTAGACAATTGTTTTTGGTCATGAAAGAGGTCTGGTATTTATTGGCTCATGAAACAAATGTTACGAACTGCCAAGCAGTCTGATTACTAGTGGTATTGTCTGAACTGTCATGGCTTTTCATCGTATGGCCTCCTTCTGATGGTGAGGGACTGTGTCCCTTGATTTTGCTAGTAAGCACCTTGTGTATAACCAGGTGTTGAGAACTGCTGAGAGATCTCCCTCCCAAAGGGAGAGGTTGGACTGCAATAACTGTGCCTGCAGCACCCTCCGTGTGCTGGACAAACACTGCTCGCTCCTCTGGTCATTGGAGATCTCCCTAACTGCCTCTATGGGACAGCTGAGGAGCTGAGAGAGGACAGACCTTTTCAGAGCAATGTCTGAATGGGTACACTGGCCCATCTGGTGCAAGAGGCAGTGCAGGTGGAGAACTGTGAGAGCCTTGGATCATGAGACGTCCAGCTAGCGTGTTGTTGCATTAGGCAGAAGAACATGTAGTACCTCTTTCAGGCTTGTCTATCCTACATATGCCAGAGGAGTTAAAACAGCCATCCTTTGTTTCTCCTCTGAAATGTGACTATTTTTATCTTAAGGTACAAGGGTAGGCAAGTAACTTGTCAGGGAGAAGGAGGTCTCTGCCTCCGCCAAAGCTCAGTCAGTTACCTTGAATTCTGACAGTGGACAGTGGAAGTGTCACTTGCTCTCGCCTCAGCTTTCTGCAGCTTCTTTTAGGGCTTTCAGTATTTAAAGTTGCATTTGGTAAACATTTCATGGTTCATTTTGTAACATATGCTATTACCCCTGTAGTGAATGAATAAAGATGAGAGTGGGTGGAGATAATCTTAGTTCACACCTGTGCTGGTACTTCAGTATCTGGATCTCACCTTGGTCCTTCCTGGGAGAGAGGGAGTGTTACTGGGACCTGAGGAGGAGCGTGGGATCCTCCTGGGAATCCCTGCCACTGAGTAGTGCTCTCTGTGTCCTGGGGCTTAACAGAGCTGCAGGAATGCTTCGGAGGTGCTCCTTCCCCACCCCAGAGGCTTGGTGAACTTCTGTCATACCTCCGAGAGACCCTCCTGGGCTTTCCACCAACTGCTGCCCCGGTCCCTCCTTTGCCTGGGGCTGCTGCTGGTGGGGTGACACTTGCCACAGGACCTTGCAGGGGACACCGGTTCATGATCTGGTGTTGGGGTGACTCTGGCCCAGCACAGAGGAGTGCTCACTCTTCTGGCAAGGAACTGCAGCACGAAGGTAAGTCATGCCCAGTATAGGAACATGAGGGAAGAAGTTTTTCTACTGTTGGTCACAAACTGGGTTCAAACCCACCCTCGAGACTGGGTTCGAGTCATCCTGCGAACTGTGAAAACCTCTGTTGTCTCAGCTTAAGGGCTGTGAGGGCTGAGCATGCCCAAAAGCTGCCCTTGGATCCCCATTCCTGCAGAGTGGGGCTGCCACTGGGCACCCCGAATACAGGGCAGGCCAGAGGCCACAACAGTGGGCATAAGTGAAGTGTGGCAGTGCGTGTTTCAATGCTGCTGTAACCATGGGCTGAGAGAAACACTCTCAGCCTCTGTGCAACTCTCCAAGGTCTCCTCTGAGTTACTAGACCCTTTTCAGCTAAATGTTTCTCTCTGATGTGCTACGAGACTCAAAGCTGAGTAAAAAGAGCTGAATTTAGCCCTGTTGGGTGGATTTACACCAAAACACAGTTCTCTGTCAGGCAGGCAAGAAAATACTATGAGAGCACAGAGTATCCCTGTGCAATGGGAGTCTTATCAGGGCAATGCTTATTTTTTGATTGACATCTTTTTCTTTTTATAGTCACCATTGTTTTTGTGATGTCTCATGTTTGTTCCTGCTGCACTGCAACAGATGATACCTGTACAGACCCGAGTTCTACCTGGTGCCTTCGTGAAAAATCAGCAATTTTTATGAATGTGTGTCATGGAGCATTCAAATCTCGTGTTCTTATGCTGCAGAGGATGTTTCAGTTCTGGAAAACGAACTGACAGTGAGACCTAAGAAATAACAGGAAGTGCTCGGCTCTGGTGATACTTGCTGCAATCTTTCTTGGTTCTTCTTTTGTAGACAGTGTCTACACGGGATGAAGTGGTTTTCCCTGTTCTTCTTAAGGGGGATGAGATGAAAGGGCTGATATCCTGAGCCATGCACTGTAAGGATTCTGGCTTGTCCTCCCAGATGGGAGAGATGCAGTTTTTGCTGCCCGGGCTCTAGCAGGGATCAGTTTTGCTCGGTGATGTGCTGTGGAGCCAGCACTGAAGGAATGGGAGGAAAGCGCAGCCCCGTGATCCAGGCAGATTGATAGTCGTGCTGTGGTCCTGCAGCGCTCGCCGGTTGTGCAGGCTGAGGGGGGACCCAAAAGAGCAATGGCTGGTTGTACAGAAGATACAAATCTCCTACCCTAGTCTTAATCCACTTGATGTCAGCAGCCCTTGGTACCCAAACTTGACCTTTCTAGTAAAGCACACAAGGCTTGCTTGTGTTTCAGCCAGCCATTAGCCAGTCCAGAGGGAGGCTGTCCTGCTTCTGGCACAGGCAGTGCTGGAGCCAGCTAGATAATTTCATTTCTAAAATAAAACTTTCAGTCTGTAAAAGGTCAGCTAGGAGACCATGGCTCATTCAAATGTCTGTCTTGGAATGCTTGCCAAAATGATGCTATGGGGGAAAAGACTTGGATTTCGTCCTTATTCTGCAACAAATCTTCAGGCTGTGATGCAAAGATAAACCCCAGCTGGGACTGCGTTGCCCGTCAGCTCCCTTCTCCATTCCGACAGACAGGGCATCACCTCCTCAGCCATGCCAAAACCTTGCAAAAGGCTTAAGAAGTGCTGGGTTTGTCTCTCAAGCTGCAGTCCTCCGTGGGGTGTGCTGTGGGTCACAGGCCGGAGCAGCGCTCAGCTGGGCGGGCGAGGTGCTCCACCAGCGCTCTCTGCAGGTGCTGGCCGTGCAGCGGGCAGGCTGGCATGGCTGTCACCTTCTGGTCCCTAACCTGGCCGATGGTCACCCTGGGCCTGAAGGACCAACGGGCTTGCTGATGTGCTGCGAGTGATGATGTCAGAGGTCTGGCCTCAGACTTTTTGAATAAGATCGGTTTCTAGGAGCTATCAAGCTTATGAAACAAGCCTATCTCACGCTGTGAGAAGAAAGATAAGAATTAATTGAAAGCAAGCACATTAAGAGCCCCTGTGAAGTGGCCTCCTGGCCTCCTCTCCCACCCTTACCTCAGTGGAGGGATGCCATATCCAACCCTCCCCTCACTCTGTCCCCCAACAGAGTGCTCCTTCCGTCCCTGCAGGTGGGAGTTTATGAAAGCTCCTTTTCCCATCCTTGCAGCCCCACTGCTGCCTTGTGCCACGGATCAGCAGAAGCCATGGGAGCGCTTCCCTGCCTCAGGGGGCCAGCTTTAACCTTTACTCCTGCAAAGGGTTGCCAGAGCAGCTGCTCAAGGGGTCTCTGATGCTCACCCCAAACTGAAATTCCCCTCTGCCCTGCTCTGGGCAATGGGGAGAGCTGCTGCTCTGTGGGCAGAGGGCTGGGGCTGATTTGCTGTATCTGGGCTCCAAGCACCATCTGCCAAGAAGGAAGCTACCCCTGACATGTCTGTACTGAAAGGCCAGGAAGGAGTCAACACCCTGACTGCCTCCCAGATCCCCTTTGGAGGGGGGAATGGCAGTGAAAGTAAGAAACTGAGCAAAATTTCTCATCCTTTGTGGGTTCTCCTGGCTGGGTAAAGGCAAACAATCCCAAGCCCATGAGGATGCAAACCTACAGCCCCCTTGCCAGAAGTTCTTCTCCTGGGCAAGGGGGGGCGGCTCTCACACTGAGAGCAGCAGAGACCCAGGCGAAGAAGCCTTCCCAAAGTCTGCGGCAGGGCAGCGTGACACGGCTGCTGCTCCCCTTGATCTTCTGCTGGAACTGGGAATGTGCAAAGGGGAGAGCTGGGGGGAGAGAGGAGCTGGAGCGTGAGTAACTACCTCACATCAGGATCACTATGTGCACCTGCCAGCTACTGCCTGGGGCTTCCCACAGGGATTTGGGGCAGAGGAGGAGGTCAAGGATGAGCTGAGCTCACCCAGGGAATAAGCTAGGCTCTGTGTATGTAGCACACTGGACAACAGGGCGGGTGGAGAGGGATAGGCAAACACAGAGATGGTTGCTTGAGAAAATTAACTGGACAACCAGGAAGCAGGATTTGAGTCACATAACTTTATCACGCTTGCAGTTCTGGGATGGGGCTTCCCTTTCCGTGAAGAGCTCGCATCTGTGGGCAGGGAGCAGGCACTGCATGCCTCGCTGGGCCTCCTGCTTCTCCCTCCCTTTTCAATGCCAGGACCAGCTGCCCTGCACTTACCTCCTGCGACACCTCCCCCAGCAGCGCTACTGCAGCATTGCTTTCTATTGCAGCTTTCCTTTTGTACAAAACATCCGCTCCGGGCGGTTTATTTTTGCTCTTTGATACCTCAGCAATCCACCTATGCACACATCAGCCTAAGGACACTGACCCCACTGCGTGGGAGGAAAGGGGACTTCCAAGGCACCCCTGTGGCTTCAGAGCACAGTTCCTCTTCACCACGTTCACCCGGGGAAGCCCCGCTCCAGCTCGCTTTGCCATTGTCAGCCGCTTCCGTCAGGAATGACCCCTGGCTCCGAAGGACTGAGGAAGGGTAGGTCTCTCCGCAGAGGAGGCAGGCGTTGCTGGCGCCGGCCATGCGAGGTGCACAGCTGGCGCTGAGTCTCCCTCTCCGAGTCTCGCTGGGCACGCTGTGAGCCCCGTCTGCCCAGAGCCCGCGGTGCCGCAGGCCCTGCTCTCCCTCCTCCGGCTTGCGCATCACCGGAGTAGGCTGGGAATTTGATGGAAGCGCACACAGAGGGGAGGAGAGGGCAAAATCGAGGGAAGGCAAAGGACTAAGGCGACATTTGATTCTGCCCAGCTGGGTGTCAGCAGCACCGACCTCAACACAGTGCCGGCGCCTCACGTTTTGGATGATATTGTTAGACAGTTTCTGCCTTCAGTGCCCCTGAAATGTAGTTTTTGAGATGACAGGAAGAGATAACCCCACAACAGAGACGCTACCCGCACGGCAGTGCTCATTGGTTGCGTTTCCCACGCGCTTTCTCTGCCTACATACCAACAGCAGGCAGGCATTTCGGGTTGCTGCCTGCCCTCCTACACAAACACCCGCTTTCATTTCCAGCCCTTCTGCGTGGTGTGGGATAGGGGAGCGAGCGCAGTGCAAGGGCAGGGGCGTGCGAGTAGAGATGTGCACGGCACGGGCACTGCCGGCAGCTGGAGGGGAACAGTTCTGAAACAAAACCGCCAGCGGGCATCCCAAAACTGCGTTTCTGTGCTTGCCGCTCGCTGGCTGAACACCAGTGAAGTGGGGACAGGTGGTGAGGCCGGTGTATTAGGACAACTAGCCCTTGAAGAGCCTCACACTGAAATGTAACGCCTGCTGGGACAGTCTGGGACTGCTGCTGCTAGCCGCTGGAGTCAGGAACCATAGAATCATAGAAT